>APFE031346415.1:3757-18232 GCA_000404065.3 Pinus taeda
CAAAACATTGTCGCTTTATCCACTACTGAAGCAAAATATATTGCTGCTTCTCATGCTTGCAAAGAAGCGATTTGGTTGAAAGGTTTGTTTGGTGAATTTGGTAGGTTGCAGGACAGCATCAAGTTATTTTGTGACAGTCAAAGTGCAATACATTTGGTTAAGAATCCGGCCTATCATAGTAAATCAAAGCATATACCGATCAAGTACCATTTTGTAAGATAGGTTATCACTGAAAGGGGAGTCTTTCTTGAAAAGGTGCATACAAAGGAGAACTGTGCAGACATGTTCACGAAACCAGTTTTGTTGGAGAAGCTACGCTGGTGTTTGGCTTCTCTTGGCTTGTAGGAAAGATAAAATAATAATAACAGGGCATCAGGCGAATTGTTGTCAAGGTGGAGATTATCATATTAATCATATTGGTAAATATAATTATGCTGGTACAAAACCAATCTAATAAAAAAATTCTGAGATAAATCAATAAAAAATTTCTCTGATTATTAACAGATAAATAAATTATATATAATATAAAATCAAATGTAAATTCTATAAAACAGTGTATTTTATTATTACACATACCATTCAAAATCTATATTACCATACAACTAGAAACTCAAGCAGTCAGGTCTGGCTGTTTGATATTCTGAATTAACCTTCGTATAAATGAAATGGTCCAAACTATTTACGGTTTCGCCTAAAAATTAAAATTATATACGCCACATAAACTTTTTGTTTCATAATGTGGCTCTTATTATTTCTCACACATATATATATTATCCTGGAAACTCACGTACATAAGTAGTCCTCTCCGATTATTATTTCAGAACTTCTCTCCCACCCACTAGTACACACAGATTTACTGAGAAATGAATAAACAGTTGTCATTGCTTTGGATGACGTATCTTGCAATGATCCAGCACACTCTTCCCTTTTAGTCCCTGGTTGAAAGAAAAGTTACGTGAATTCTCGAAACTCATATCCTCTATACTGAGCCGGATGCTGTTCATCCACCATGGACGGCGCAGGGGCAATAATGGCGTCCTCTGAAGGTCCATAAGATGTAGGGATCGATATACGCGCACTGTATGCATTCGTTATTGCTCGGTGCTCCACACTCTTCAATCTTCCATTGCTCACCACCTATTCATATTCATATTCATTTCAAATAACAATATTAATACCATGATTAATACATCTCAAAGCCAAAATATAATATTATTGGATCGCGGTTCTAATTAATTACCTCCAACTGGTCTCCCACATTGATAACAAAGGCATTAGCAATGGGTTCTAAGAACTAGCAAACCGCTAACATCGCCTTGCATTAGAACAGTGATGCCACCTGCGTCTGAATGGCTTCTTAAACCAAGGGTAACATCTGGGTTTGGGCATGGTGGATAGTAATTTACAAGTAACAGCTGTCTGTGTTCGCCAAAAATATTATTCAAGTAATCAGAGTTGAGTCCTAGAGCTTCAGAAATTGCAGCCAGCAGCCTTAAACACAGTGCCCTCACCTCCACAGCGTACTTGCCTGCAATTTCCCTGTAACAAAAGCTTCAATATTATATTAAGCCAAACGAGTTATGATTGCTGCTTTAATGGTTGACATAAGGTTTAATGGCTACCTATAGGCTGCAGGTTCTTTAGGCCAAGAGTCGATGACTTCGTGTAATGGAAAACAAGGGTGCCTCAGATAGTCCCTCCAGTTAAGGACCTCATCTTTGTGAATATTGAAACTTGTAGCAAAACGAACCAATTGCTTTGGATTGTCTGAGTAGAGGTATGCACGGTCTTCCATCGGCATTTCGAAGAATTCTTTGGCGATTCCCATCCTGTTTTTCATGACCCTCTCTGGTACCCCATGGTTCACTATCTGATCATATCATGCTTCAACTATATTAATACTGAATTTGAAGAGAAAATTTATGAAGAATTAATGTTCATAATTGAGGCAGTGGATCTATGGGTAGTTTATTTGGGGCTATCATGGAATTCAAACTTCAAATCCCTATGAATCCAGAAGAAAAAAAAAAAAAAAATCATCACTTGGGGCAGTGGAGATTGAAGGTTGCACCTGGAAAAATCCATCCTCCTCACATGCACGCTGGATTTGTTGGATGACAGTGGTCCTGTTAGGGCCATCCAGGTGTTTCAGATCGACCACTAGAATGCTGTCGCAGCTCAAGCTCACATAGCCACTCTCTCGAGCTCTACCTTCATAAAATACAAATAAAAACTCAAAGAACGCTCATTCAAAATAAAAAAACAAATAACATAAATTGCTCCTATTTATAATGTTCATTTAAAACAAAATGATAAAAAATAACAGAAATTCCTACTAATTCATGATGTTCATTTAAAACAACATGTATAATAGGTAACCATAACCTTGTGAATAACTTCACATGACTCATGGGATTTAGTTTTTACTAGTTGATCGGTTCAAATCACATGTGGAGGAGTTGAGAATGGGAGTCATTTTTGGAAGAATTAAACTATCCCAACAAGCTTCATACAATTCTAGTGATAACATCTCACTTGTGAACAAATCACATGTGGAGGAGTTGAGGATGGAAGTCACTTTTGGAGGAATTAAACTATCCCAAAAAGCTTCACACAATCCTAGTGATAACATCTCACTGGTGAACAAATCGTTTTTCCATCCAATATTAAAACTAACCCAATCTAAACTCAATCTTATTCGAAAAGCAAAAAACAAAAAAATCAATTAAACATTACTCATCTCTTACTTAAATATTTAAAAATAATTACTTAACACTTTAATGATATCAAATTTTTTATTAACTTCACTGCTTAATCACAAATATATATATTAATATTAATTACCATTCCACAATCGTAATAGCTTAAAACTTATTAGGATTACACTTTTGTGCCATGTAGTTAGCATGACTCCATTTATTTCTTTACAAGGTTCACCGGACCAGCCAAAATATATGAATCACAATTTAGTCCACATTTTTATCATAAAAAGCCATTTCATTTATTTGTTGGATTTAGAGACGTCTAAATCCCACATTATTTCCTTACATGGTCCGTTTATATGCCCATATCTACTTGTCCACATAAGTCGTAATCTATTCGATAAATCTAATCTAGTTGCAATTATGTAATGCATTCCTCATCACAGCTTAGACTAGTCATGAGATATAGACCATTCTCACCGGATAATCCAATGGTGTAGTCAACATCACCATTGAGCGATGTAGTTGCATAAATAAATAGGTGTATTTGACTAGTCATGAGATATAGACCATTCTCACTGCATAATCTAATGTTGTAGTTAACATCACCATTGAAAGATGTGGTTGCATAAATAAAAGTTATTAGGTTAGGTAGGTGGGTATATTTTAGATGTAGTTGCATAAATTAATAGGTGTATTTGACTAGTTATGAGATATAGACCATTCTCACTGCATAATCTAATGTTGCAGTCAACATCACCATTGAAAGATGTGGTTGCATAAATAAAAGTTATTAGGTTAGGTAGGTGGGTATATTTTACATTTGGGATAAATTTTTACATTTTAAGGTGAAGATTGATATTTTTTTAATTTTTATTATTTAATTTTAAATTAGTAAGTCATTTAATTTATATGGTTGCATTAAGTTTCTAGTAATATTTAAGATTATCTAAATTTTGTATAATTTTGGAATATTTTATAGTTAATAAATTATTTTTCCATTTAACATGAAAACTAAAAAAAAACATATAAACTAAATAATTGGTAAACATCCATAAGTATCAATCTATATTAAACATAAAAACATATGCATATCATGTTACTAAAATTGAAAAATCAATAAAACTAAATTTTAACTTTATTATTATTATTTATTAAGGAAGAAATAATATATAAGTTAAACATCTATACATTTAAAATGTCATGAGCAAGATTCTTAACTATGGTCACTCCCATTTCAAATAACAATTGTTCATATGATATTTTTTTTAATTAGTCAATTTAATTAAAAAAACATAACTATTTTAAAAATAAATCTCAACCTTTAATTTGTATTAAAATTATTTTAAAATATTCCAAAAAAATGATAATGATGATGGTTAACGTCCACCGAGACCAAACATTGGACACTTAAAGAAACAAATTATTTATTTTGATTTAAGATTTTATTTCTATGCTCAAAAAGCTTGAAGAGAAGCCTCCCAAGCTCACTATAATTTTGACATTGTAAAAGGCTAGGAAGGTTAGTATTGTAACAAAGATTGTGAAACTGAGATCTAATGTGGTTGTATGCAGGGCACTCTAAGAGGAAGTGGTTTTCATCCTGGATGTTCCTATTCTCACATATATGGCGGATCCTTTCCATCCAAGGTGTTTTAAGAACTGCCCACGACCTGTTTCACTATGGAGCTCATGAGAATTCGTTTTATAATCTTTGCTATATTAATTTCTTAGTAATAAATCTTCTACCATATACTTAATAATTATTAATAATTTAAATTTAAAATTTATTATATATTTATACTAACCTATAAATTTATCTTAAATTAAAATATTAAAAAATATTATATTTTTTCAACACTATTATTACTTTGACTACTCCACGTGTATATATTAAATAAAGAGTTATCCTCCTCTTCCTAATATACTTTCCTTCCTACACAATTTGAAAGATTTTATATAAATTATATAGATATTTGAGGAATGCACCAATGAATATTTGAAAGTGTAATCTATGTTATGCAGATGTTGAAACCAATATTAAAATCCTTACTATTTTTCAATTGAGTTAGAAAAAATCATTTTAATTTTTTTGGAATATTTTAAGCATATCTAATTTTATTTTCAAAATGAATTTCAATTATTATTGATTATAATTAAATCAGATATGGAAAATATTTTGTTATGATTTTATTATTAAGTGTGAGATTTAATTATTATCCATGTAAATTTATTTTAAACACTTATTTAAGAAGTAAATGTAATTTTTTAATTCTATGTCTTGTATTAATCTTTGAAATTCTTTTGGATATCAGATAGATATAAGTGTAACAAAAATTATGTTGTCATATTATTATATTGTATAGCATAATAATTTTTTTTTATACATATATAATTATTTATTATTATTATTACATAGGTATATATGCATAATTATATATTTATTTATTATTTTGTTTTCGCATCACAATATCTCGCCTCTACCGAGCTATATAACACCTCAATACTCCTCATTACATTTCTTATTACAAACTAAGTAAACATATGTTATTATTATTACTGTCATGTGTTAAAATTAGTCATCTTTTTTATTTCTAGTTTTAATTCAAATGTATAAATTTAAATTTACTTTAAAGTCCAATTGATGATGATGACAACAACATCCATTAAGTCCTATATAAGAAGGTAAGAGGTTAACAAATTCTTTATAATTTTATTTCTATGCTCAAAAAGAAGTGAGAGAAGCATTCCTAAATCACCACAGTTTTGCTAACTTAGAAGGTCCAAAAGGTTGGTATTGCACAAATATTTTTAAAACTAGATAGAATGTGAGTATAAGATGGGAAATCTCAAATAAAGTGATTTTCATCTTCAACCCTCTTAGTATCACACAGGTGACAAACTCTTTAATCCAAGATGTTTTTAGAATTGACTGCCCAACTTTACTCCCTAGCTCATGAGAATTAGTTCAATGTTCATTTTTTCTTAATACTCATAAAAAAAAAAAAAAAAAAAAAAGATCATTTTGATTTTTAAGGTTGATAATCTCTGTATAATATCTTATTCTCCTTTTTCCCTCTAACTCTTCTTAGTTTCACAAACTTTCCTTAAATCGGGAAGTAATAATATTTTTAATATTATACTTATTCTGCAAGATAATCTCCTCCTCTATCCCCTGGTAGGCTAACTCCGAGACACACCAGTGGGCAGACAACAGACATATGTCAATGGCAGAAGAGGCATTGATTTATCGGATTCTCTCAACTGATGAGTCTTATGGTAGGGGTGCACCAGCATTCATTCGATCGATTGATTGGAAACATCCTTCAGGGGTGGGTCACTTCGCAAGCAAGGAACTGATTATGGGTCGCTTCACAAGCAAGGAACTGATTAGATTCATTCACTTGATGAAACACTTCTTCTGGGGGTGGGAGATCACGACTATAACTCTGTAATTTCAATTCTTCCAGTCCTAAAATTGTGACCTGCAATAGCCCTCTGTGTCCTCTTTCCAATGCCCCCAGTCTGATCCAAATTAGATTATCCAAGGAAGAGTTATTCCAATTCTCCCACGGTGACCTGATTATAGACTAGTTCAGTAGAGCGAACTTGTGCGACATGCCACATGTCACTGTTTCGACCTTTGGATCTGAAAAATGTATACAAGAAACCACAATCTGTCCTCATTCTGTAACTTCTTACGAAATTTCAATCTGATGCTCAAAACAAGGGTTATGACTATTTTCCCCAGGTCACCCGTTTGGAATGTAATTCGGGAGTTTGCAAAAATGCTAAATTCCTCAGATCATATCTCCACAAATATAGCACCAAAAGCTCTGAAATTCAGATCCAATCTTTAGACCAATTTCAACCCAAATGGGTTTTTTTATTAGTGTCTAAAACATTGCAAAAAAAAAATTAAAGCGCAAATTCCATGATGACTTGTTTGGAGCAATGAAAACCTAGAATCCAAAGCTCTGATACCAAATGTTATGAAACCAACTCACAAAAAGATAGAAAATATATTTGAACGCCTTAGAATTCAGCCACTTTGAGGGGGAAACCTCCTTTACATTACACAAATGAACAATTCTTGGATTATACAAATGACAAGACCTCCTTTCTATATATAGGAGTCTAAGGGGTCATAATATAATTAGAGCCAACATTAGAATAATAATGTAAGGGCACAATAAGAACAATAGTGGGCTTCTATGGGGCACAATAATAACAATATGGGGACTACATGGGTACAACAATATAATAAGGGGGTTGTACTAATTACAATAAGGGAGTGCACTAGTAGTATAGGGGCCTTACATTTGGGCGGATTTTTATAGGTTTTCTGTGTATTTTCCTGTGTAAGCATAGAAATGATATCTTTGGGATTTTGACGTGCCAGTGGCCTTTTCAATTGCAAAACAAGTGGCCACCATACCTTGGGACATTAGCAATCATTGTTAAATGCTCCAGAAGGAAGATGAAGGGAGCGACTGGGAGCCAGAGAGTCCGAGAGCTGAAATGAACAGACCGTGCCAATTGGCTTAAAGCCCATGAATGTCAGAGACATAAAAGGGGGTTGTTGGAGTTTTTGTTGAGTCTGAGAGCATGATTGAGAGGCATAAGTAGGAAACGTAGCGAGCTGAAGGAGAGAAAGCCTAAGAGTGCGATTGACAAGTAGCAAAGCTGCAGAAAGGTCGCTAGAAGGTTGCCAAGGATCGCTTGGAGGTCAAGCGCATCACGGAGGCATGCAGAAGCCGAGAGAGAGAGCTCAAAATAGCCAGAGCCGAAAAGCCAAAGACAGTGCAAGAGCTTAAGAGCCAAAGCCAAAGCAAGAAGGCCGAGAGCTTCAGAGCTGGGGACCGAATAGCATTCTAAACCCATTGTTTTGGTGTAAACCATGGAGTTGAGCCAAAGAGCTTGTAAAAAGATTGTTGCCATAATCCTAGAGAGCCTAGTCAATTTGACTAGAGCTCAAGGAGATGTAGCCCAAGAGTTTTGGGTGAACTCCATATTAAATTGTTGTTATGTGTGTTTTGTTTTACTGCTACTTTATTTACTATTATATGTATTTATATATCAGTTTGAGCACATTAAATTATAGCATATAATTAGTTAAAAACAAATACCAGCATACACCTATGTTTTCAAGAATTTTTAATTCCGCATTGGTTAATCAATAAGACTTGGGAATATTTAAGCTTTGGAAGTGGGAGAGGTTCTTGTAAGTTAATCAAGAAGCCTAATTACTTCATTTTCAGATCAGCTAGTATCGGAGCTTAAGTTTGGCTAGCCACACCTTTAAGAAGGTTATATCACAATGCTTGATTGACAAAGCAAAGACTGCTTGTCTAAAAGGTGTTTAAACAACAAGAGGCTGATTATATGCTTGTTTTACAGACTGACTATTTTCTGAGTTTGCAAAGGTATTGGGAAAGCTATTGATAGCTCAGTCCAGGAAGGACAAATAGGAAGAAGGGCTGAAGGCATTCTTCTATCCCAAAGGACCTCAAGGCAGTCCTTAACGCACAAGAGGTTTGTTGCAAAAGGTTGTTGAAATAAGCTCTTTATTGATCTTATTTGAAGTTCTTTTGATCATTGGTATAATGACAACTTCTACAAGTGAATCCTCAAATTCCTCCTTCATCACAAGACTCTATGAAGGATACTTGAAGCAAGACTTGTTCATCATGATGGACAAGGTAAGAGAAATGTATGAGGATGGAAGAAAGAGCAGCATACTTAGAGAGTAGTTGAATTCCATGAAGGAAGAGAAGCAGTTGCTTTCTGACAAACTGCAGGAAATGGAAAGGCAACTTCATATTGCAAATATGAACCTGAAGAGGATGCATGAGTTGGAGTCACAACTCTTTGTTGCCAAAGAAGCCTTGGTCAAGTATCAGCTTGAAGAAGAGGTAAACCATTCCATTTTGTCTTCAAATTCTTCTAAGAATGCTTATATTGGTTCTTTTGAAAAACATACTAAAGGCATAAGTTCCAAGCTAATGTCCAAGATGGGCTATGAAGGAAAGGGCTTGGGAAAGCATGCACAGGTATTGTGAAATAATAATGGTTGAGGAGGCCTAAGTATTTGGGTCTTGGCTATGGACAGTCTTATGGAGAGAGTTCCAAAGCTGCCATGAAGGCCATTGAAACAGTCCCAAGAAGGAGTTTCATTTCATGTCCTCTATCTCAGAAGTGTGAAGGTTGTATTCAAGAGGAATGCAATGACTTGAAATATCACTTGCAGGATGCAGGTGTTCAGAAGCACACACTTGAACCATAGAGTTTTGGAAACTCTAATAGCCTTGAAGAGATTGATGGGGTTCCAAAGGGTGTCACTTCTTCATTTGCTTCACCTCCTCATGAAGGAAATAAAGGTGAAAGAGAAAGGTATAAATCTGGTGCTAATCATCTTCCTTTTGATTTTGCAAAGCATGATAAATTTCCACAGAAGCATGGGAAAATAATTGCATGTTCTTTTTTTGGTTTGGATAATCATCATGTTTCTAGATGTTGGAAGAGAATGGCCACATACAGGAAACTTTTGAAGGAAAAGAAGCAAAAAGCCAAAGGTCCATTGGACAAGGCAAATCATGCTGACAAGAGGATGCACATGTGTTGCACTTACTACCACAAGCAAGGGCATCTTGTTGAAAGGTGTTGGACACTGAATCCAACAATGCTTCCATAAAAGCTGAAGAAAGTGGAAAGAGAAGATGACAGAAATGGAAATGAAGTTTCCATGGATGACGTGCTTCAGAATGATTCACAATTTCACATGTTGATGTTGATGTATAGACAAAGGAAAAACCTTTGAACTGGATTGGTAAGAAATGGTTAGAGTTCTTTTCCAATTAAAGTTGCATGTCTATTGATGCATCTATTTGCATTTCTTTGTTGATGAGATGCAAGTTGTAGGTTTTTACCAAGATGGTGAATGGGAAAAGATTGAGTGGGAGACTCACTTTGCTCTTGAAACATTATATGTCATTTCAGCTTTGAAAGTACAATGTGCTTAAGCGAAAGTTGAAAGATGAAATGTATGCATGAACTTGATGTGCATGAACACAGGGATACTGATGTTTTCCTTATATTTGAACATGTGTGTGTAATTAACTTGAAGGGCTGATTTCTTTAAACATACATGTAATATTGACTTGAGAAAAGTTGAATTTGTCTCCAAGATGGAGATAGTGATGAAATGTTCATCTTTTGAAAAGAGTCATAATGGTCCTTTTCTACATGCTTGAATTGAAGGGTCATTTGTTTTAAAGGCATGTTTTGTGGGCTTGTTGTCTAGTCCATGATTTGTATGCAGATGTAAGACACGGAGGTGTTTACAAGATGTGAAATTTGTTTCTTTTGTTGAAGCAGGAGTTTAGTCCATCCAGTTGTTGTCTGTATGCCTGTTGTTGTTAATAGTTGTTGTTGACAGCTTTTCAAATAGGTACAAATGAGAATTTTGTGGTGCAAGTGTACTTCACATTTGTTGAGTCACCTTAGATCAATGATCAAGGCAAAGAAGCTCAAACTACCTTCTATAACCATTTTAGCAGGAGTTTTGTAGGAAGGCAATGAGGAAGACAGTTCTTCCCAGGAAGACTAGCCCATCTAGAAGGGAAGTGGTCAGAAACTTTGGTTAAAGGAAAATGTATGGAGGCTGAAAGAAAATGGTGTTGTTACTCTCAGGTACTGTTCAGATCAATATATCAGTCTTTTGGAGACCAAAAGTTCTCTTAGTAGGAAGGCGTGATCCAAAATGGATTTTGGATAGACTCCTAAGTCTAGGTGTTCCTCACAGAGGAAAAATTAAATTCCAAGGAAGTCCCTGAGCTAGCCCCATTGCAACGATCATCTCATTCTAAATCTGCTGCAAATTGAATGGGAAAAAATGGACTTAGGATGCAAAATTTATCGCAGAAAGAAGATGCCTTGTTCTTTGGGAAAAGAGGCAAAAATCCTTTAAAAACGGGCAAAAGACCCTTATAAGGGAAAATCGCATCGCATGAGGCAAAGAGGAGGACTTAAGGTTGAGCGGAAGGCACCCCCGATCAGCAACCTCTGATGATCGGATCGGCGGGTCAGATCGGAGGCAAGCGGTGTATACCCAAGGCAAAGGTCACGGGCGATGCGATATTGCCATATGTGATATCGCCAATCACCGAAATCGGTGATGCAATGAGGCAAAGGCGGGACCCCGGGCCAAGAGATATCGTGATAGCCAATATCGTTGTCGATGAATCACGTCGGCATAGGCCATGCCATATGACTTACCTTGGGTCCACGCCATATATGTGATGCGATGGAAACAGACCCGAAGGGTTTTTGTAAATGCCAATACATAATATTTCAAGTCCGTCTAAAAGCCATTGTACGGGATTTTTCAATATTTTAATGTATTTTTAAAATACCAAGGGGAAACCATGAAACATGGGCATTACAACTTGCGATAGCAATTTCAAGCGGACCTGATGGAAAATAAGGCGGAGTTCATAATTTTTGAAGTCCGATAGATGCGTTTTGGTGGATTTTTATAGGCTTTCTATGTATTTTCTTGTGTAAGAAGAGAAATGATATATTTGGGATTTTGACGTGCCAGTGGCCTTTTCCGTTGCAAAACAGGTGGCCACCATGCCTTGGGATGTTAGTAATGATTGTTAAATGCTCCAAAAGGAAGATGAAGGGAGCGACCAGGAGCTAGAGAGCCCGAGAGCTGAAACGAACAGACCGCGCTAGTTGGCTTAAAAGCCATTACTGTAGGAGACAGAAAAGGGGGTTGTTGGAGTTTTTGTTGAGTCCGAGGGCACGATTGAGAGGCATAAGTAGGCAGTGCAGCGAGCTGAAGGGGTGAAACACCTGAGAGTGCGATTGACAGGCAACAAAGCTATAGAAAGGTCGCTGGAAGGTTGTCGAGGATCGCTTGGAGGTCAAGCACATCATAGAGGCATGCAAAGGTCAAGAGAGAGAGCTCAAGATAGCTAGAGTGGAAGATCCAGAGACAGCGCGAGAGCCTAAGAGCCAAAGCCAGAGTAATAAGGCCAAGAGCTTCAGAGCTGGGTACCAAATGGCATTCTAAACCCATTGTTTTTGTGTAAATCGTGGAGTTGAGCTAGAGAGCATGTAAAAATATTGCTACCATAATCCCAGAGAGCCTAATGGAGTTGACTAGAGCTCAAGGAGTTGTAGCCCAAGAGTTTTGGGTGAACTCCATATTAAATTGTTGTTCTATGTGTTTTGTTTTACTGTTGCTTTATTTACTATTATATGTATTTATGTGTCAGTTTTAGCACATTAAATTACAGCATATAATCAGTTAAAAATAAATACCAGCATACACCTATATTTTCAAGAATTTTTATTCCACATTGATTAATCAATAAGACTTGGGAATATTTAAGCTTTGGAAGTGGGAGAGGTTCTTATAAGTTAGACAAGAAGCCTAAGTACCACATTTTTAGATCAATCATGAGGCATGGTTGATTGACTCAAGTGCATCCTTTCACTTCACTCCCCATAGAGAATGGTTCTGCGAGTATGAGAAATATGATGGTGGTGATGTCTTCTTGCGGGATGACAGGAAGGTTAGAATCATTGGTCGCAAAAAAGTAAAGTTGAAGTTGCAAGGTGGAAGGGTTGGAACACTTCCAGGTGTTCTACATATTCCTACATTAGCCAGAAATTTAATTTCTGTAAGCAAGCTAGATGATGCAGGTGTAAAAATAGTGTTTGAGAAGGATACCTGCAAGATGGTTCAGGGAGCACTGGTATTGATGCGGGAGTTCGGATTGGAACTCTGTACAAGCTGCAAGGTAGCATTGTTGTTGATGGGTGCAACAGTTTTATGGTTCCTGAAAGTGGAGCAAAAACTCTAGTGGTCTCTGGAGAGAAGACCATGATGTGGCATCAAAGGCTTGGACATATTGGAGAGAAGGGCCTTTGAATACTTCATGGTAAAGATATGGTAGAAGGTATGAGTAATAGCTCTCTAGATTTTGATTTCTGTGAAAATTGTGTATATGGGAAGCAGAATCGAATGAGTTTCCGTCTGGTGGTAAGAGGGCGAAATAGATATTAGAGCTTGTGCTCAGTGATGTGTTTGGACCTGTGAAGGTTCCATCACTGGGTAAGTCTGTGTACTATGTATCATTTATAGATGACTTCTTAAGGAATGCATGGATATATTTCCTTAAGAATAAATCTGAAGTCTTTGACAGATTTAAAGAATTTAAGGCTCTATTGGAAAACCAGACAGAGAAGAAGATAAAGGTACTGAGGACAGATAACAGTGGAAAGTTTTGCAATAAGGAATTTGAAGAATTTTGTAAGAAGTGTGGTATAACACGGCAGAGGACTACTCCATATACACCTCAGCAAAATGGAGTTGCAGAAAGAATGAACAAAACGTTGATGGAAAGGGAAAGAAGCATTCTCAGTAGTGCCAAGTTAGGATAGAAATTCTAGGCAAAGGCAGTGGAGACAGCATGTTACCTGGTCAACAGATCACCTTCATCTGTGTTGGAGGATAAGACTCTACAAGAGGTATGGACCGGTAAGAAACCCTCTCTTTCACATCTAAGGGTATTTGGATGTGATGCATACGTACATGTTCCAAAGGAGAAACGAACCAAGTTGGATAGTAAATCTAAAAAGTGCATCTTTATTGGGTATAAGGATTGTTTAAAAGTTTATAAGCTTTGGAACCCAATAACAAGGAAGGTTGTGTATGGTCGAGATGTGGTGTTCAGAGAGGTAAAATATGTTATTAAACATGAAGTCCAACCAAAGGAACCTGAGAAGATAGAGACCTAAAGGAGGAAGAATCATACTCTACAGCAGGAGGAATCAGAAGATGAAGAGCCACAAACTCTAGGTGTAAGAAGATTAGTTCGATAAAGAAGGCAACCAGAAAGGTATAGTCCATCTTCTTTCTGTTCAAATTTTTCTTTATCTATTATTGATGATGATCCCATAACTATGAAGGAAGTAGTAGATTCAGAGGATGGAAAACTCTAGGAAGAGGCCATGGTCGATGAAATGGCATCTTTGCACAAAAATGAGGCTTGGGATCTAGTGGAGTTGTCAGCTGGAAGTAAACCCATTGGCAGCAAATGGGTGTTCAAGAAGAATACAAATGCAGAAGGAAAGGTGGAAAAATACAAAGCTCGGTTGGTAGCAAAAGGTTATTCCCAGGTGCCGGGAATTGATTTTGGTGATATTTTTTCTCCTAATGCCAAGGTAACTTCTATTAGATTACTTTTATCTGTTGTTGCTGCTTTTTATTTTGAGGTAGAACAGATGGATGTGAAGACAACATTTCTTCACAGGGATCTGGAAGAGGAAATCTACATGAAGCAACTTGAAGGCTTTGTGGTGAAGGATAAGAAAGAATTGGTATGCAAGTTAAAGAAGTCTCTATATGGGTTAAAACAATCACCAAGGATGTGGTATCAGAAATTTGATACATTTATATGGGGACTTGGCTTCACCAGAAACAAAGTAGATCACTGTGTGTATTTTATATTAATTGGTGACTGTGTTATTTATTTGGTCTTGTATGTGGATGATATGTTGTTGGTTGGAAATGACAAAGAAATTATCTAGGATTTGAAGACACATTTATCCTCCAAATTCGACATGAAAGATCTTGGTGCTGCAAACTATATTTTGGGCATGGAAATTAAAAGAGATTGGACAAAGAGGAAGCTCTGGTTAAACTAGAGGAAGTATGTTGAGATAATATTGCAGAGGTTTAATATGCAGGATAGTAAAC
>APFE031346415.1:26859-37671 GCA_000404065.3 Pinus taeda
TAATGAAGCAATTTGCTGATGTCTTTGCTTGGGAATATAGTGACCTGAAAACTTATGAAAAAAATATCATCCAGCATAAAATTCCTCTAGAGAAAGACACCATCCCTTTCAAGTAGAAGCTAAGGCCAATAAACCCTTTGCTCCTTCCTCTGATTGAAAAAGAAATCAAGAAATTATTGGCTGCCAAAATCATAGTCCCTCTCGGATATTCGAAATGGATAGCCAATTTGGTAGTGGTAAGGAAGAAAAGTGGAGAAATCAGACTTTGTGTTGATTTCAGAAACTTAAACAAATGCTCTAAGAAAGATAATTATCCTCTGCCCAAGATGGAGCATTTACTGCAAAAGGTCTCAAGAGCCAAAGTGATGTCTTTCCTGGATGGATTCTTAGGGTATAATCAAGTTGATGTACATCCATATGACCAAGAGAAGACTGCATTCACCACTCCCTAGGGCACTTTTATGTATTCCAAGATTCCTTTTGGACTGATGAATGTTGGAGCCACCTTTGAGAGAGCTATGGATATAGCATTTGTGGGAGAGAAGGATAAGTTTTTCCTTATATACCTAGATGATATAACAGTATACTCTAGCAGCCATCATGACCATATCTAGCATTTGAAGGAGGTGTTCCTAAAGTGCAGAAGGTTTG
The DNA here is from genome assembly GCA_000404065.3 of Pinus taeda. Classification (NCBI taxonomy): domain Eukaryota; kingdom Viridiplantae; phylum Streptophyta; class Pinopsida; order Pinales; family Pinaceae; genus Pinus; species Pinus taeda. Next base: position 27,511 of record APFE031346415.1, read on the forward strand.
GGATTTCAATCAATCCTAAAAAGTCACAGTTTTCTTTAAAGAAGGCAAGTTGTTAGGACATGTTATTTCTACTGCAGGTGTCTGAATTGACCCAGAAAGAGTAAAAGAAATACAGACCTTGCTTGTCCCAAGATCAAAGAAAGATATCCAGTCCTTTCTGGGAAAAATAAATTTTGTAGGAGGTTCATCCCAAATTTTGCAGAACTTGTAAAACACATTACCTCCATGTTGAAAAAGGGTTCAGAGATCAAATGGACTGGTGCAGCAAGAAGATCCTTTGAGTCCATTAAGAAAGCTATTATGGAAGCTCCCACTTTAAGCAGTCCAGATTATAGGAAGGAGTTCCATATATTTTCTTTTGCCTCAGAAGACACCCTTGCAGTGGTTTTATTGCAAGCAGATGAGGAAGGCTCAGAGCATCTAGTGGCATTCTTCAGCAAAACCTTAAGAGATGTTGAACTGAGGTATGATATCATTGAGAAACAGGCATATGCTCTTATCAAGTCTTTGAAAGCTTTCAGAATTTACATTCTGCATTCCAAGATAGTTGCATATGTACCCTTTCCTTCAGTAAAAGATGTCCTAACACAGCCTGATGTTGATGGAAGAAGGGCTAAATGGATTGCAAAGCTTATTGAATTTAATATAAAATTGAAGCCCGCCAAGCTTGTCAGAGGTCAGGGTCTTGCCAGATTAATGGCTGAAGAAAATTGCAGAATGCTGGACATGGATTTTATAAGCATGATTTCAGAAAATGGTCAGGCAGTAGAAGAAATAGCTGAACCAGGGGAAAATCAGTCATTAGCAGAAAATATAGCTTCTTGTGATTGGTACTCGAAAATAGCTCAATTCTTGCTAAAGCTAGAAATTCCTCCAAATCTTAGTTCAAGCCAAGCCAGAACTATTAAGCTTAGGGCAGCTAAATATTGCATCCATGAAAATCTGCTCTACTGGAGGGACCCCTCCGGAATTCTTTTAAGGTGTCTGGACAAAGAGCAATCCATGGAAGTGATGTAGCAGTTTCATTCCAGCATGTATGGAGGGCATCACTATTGGAAAACTACAGCACATAAGATCCTCAGAGCTGGGTATTATTGGCCCACCTTGTTTGCTGATGTCTTTTCATTTGTTAAATCTTGTGACAACTGCCAAAGATTTGAAGGGAAATAGCAATTGAAGTCCCAGCCCTTAAAGCCTATACATGCTAATGGCCCTTTTCAATAGTGGGGCTTGGATTTCATTGGAGAAATCAATCCACATTCCAATGGCCAACACAGATGGATCTTAGTAGCGATTGATTATTTCACTAAATGGATTGAGGCCATCCCTACCAGAAAGGTTGATCATCATGTGGTCATGAAGTTTTTGATAGAGAATATCTTCACCAGATTTGGTTTTCCACATAAAGTTATCATAGACAATGTAGCAGTCTTCAGGGTAGGAGAATTGGTAGACATGTGTGGTTCAATGGGCATTAAACTGGTTCATTCCACCTCATACTACCCTCAAGGAAATGGTCTAGCAAAATCTTCCAACAAAAGCCTAATAAGGATAATTAAAAAGTTGTTGGAAGACAATAAAAAGAATTGGGATTCTAAGCTCAGGTATGCACTGTGGACTGATAAAGTTACCACTAAGAAATCCACAGGGAATTCTCCATTCAAGCTGGTATATGGCACTGAGGTTGTGTTCCCAATTCAGTTAACCCTCCCTATGGCAAAGTTCCTACAAGAAGAGCAGAATGAGGAAGAAGACGTGGCAAAAAGAATCACTGATTTAGCAGAGGTACATCAAATCAGGGAACAACTGGTTGAAAGGTCTGTCGCACATCAGAAGAAGATCAAGGAAACTTTTGACAGAAGGACAAAAATAGATAATTTTTAGGTTGGAGACTTGGTTCTGAAGTGGGATGTACTGAAAGAGAAGAAAGGAAACCATGGGAAGTTTGATGCTTTTTTGATAGGGCCTTTTATCATCTCTCATATTCAAGGGAACAATACCTTCATACTGCAAAGTATGGGAGGGGGGACAGTTTTTGATGGCCCAGTTAATGGGCGGTTTTTGAAAATTTATGTTGCTTAACGTCTTTTGGCCTTAAGGTTGTAAATATGTTAGTTTATCAATTTTTGTGTAGGCTCAGTTAGACTCCATGCCCAATGGAACACTAGGAAGTTTTGCTAATGTGGTTTTCATAGGAAAGGCAATGATCTACAGTTCTTGAGACCTCACAGGGAGGATCTCATCCCTAGAAGGAGCCAGTGTTAGCTCTGCTACATATCTTGACATTTGGAGGGGCAAATACAAGCTTGGCCATGTGTTTTTGCTCAAAAGAGAGCTTGCAGCAGTCATCTTCCTTCTTCTCCTTCATTCCACTTACTCTCCCTTAACCCCACTATCTCTGCTTTTCCTCCAAAACTCGGCATAAGCCCCTGTTTCTTCAAGCCCCAAAGCGCTAAGTTTAAAGCCCCATAGCACTGCCACCACATGACCCTGCGCCTCTGTAATCCACAATCACCTTTAAATCATAGCTGTTGATTGCTACATCCCAATCCAATGGTTCCCTGCCGCATTCAATGAATAACCTGCTCGTTTGTTTCCCCACCGTCCAATCACCTCTGCCACGATCGGATGGTGTTCGCTTTCCCCGTGCCCGCGAAGTGATAGCCCGTTAACACGTGATCAAGAGTGGTTTCTGCTACCACGCGTCGCCCTCCGAGTGGTATCGCACGTTATTGTACGTTTACCGCCCAACCCCCAATGACGGTGCAAGCAATACCACTTACTGCTCACACCCATTCTCCCGCTTGGTAATGCCCACTCATCTTCGAAGCCTGATGACCGTTGGATCTATCCACTCCAGATCCAATGGCCTGCGTTCACTCCGCTTCCATATCTCATGTTACTCCCCGCCAAGCCATACTCATCGTCCATCTACTCGATCCGACAGCCAATCTTGTTCCTCCGTCCAGTTCGTCCACCTACCATGTAGTACACGACATTTGATCGTTTTGTGCTCCCGAAGGACGAAGATAACCAATATTTGGTACTGATTGCAGTAGTTCCTCAACAACCACATTCAAGAGACAATAGGGCCGAGAAGGAAAAGGACAGAGCTCGATCAAGCAAATGTATTTAACAGTTATGGGACTCCATTCCATACGACACTCTAGCCACCCGAGAATGACAACAGAGCACCTGAGAAGATTGGATTTATTCATTAAAGCAGGCAAATTGCACCAGAGACTCCATCAGGCAATTAAAGCGATTGGTGGTCAATTATGACCCCTCCAGACCTAGAATGGCCGAGTGCCTTTGTAACGAAACTCTATGTATACTCAGAAACAAGATGTAATCAGGGTTGATGGTTGTTGTTTTGATGTAAGGTTCAACTTCTGGAGACTATAACTGCTTTGATACTTGCAGCGTCTCGTCTTCACTTTCAGCTAATACAAGCTTCTTTTGCTGTTAATTTCTCACTTTCCATTCCTATTCTATTCTAGGTTGTGCCTATTATGGAGTTTTCCTGAACTCTAGATGTTTAGCATTAGAGGAGCTGTCATCCTACCTCTATGTTAGAATCTTGTATCTATCAACAAGTGTGTTATTCAAGTTTCTTTTCACTTAATGCCAGAGAGTTGTCATCCTATCTGTGCATTAGGGAGTTAGATTTGCAAACGTCTTTACTGGTTGTAGCTGGCCATCACAAGGTCTTGTGCATCTGCTGGTGTGGTCAGTATTCTCCATATTCACCCAATCCTAAAACTGTGAGTAATTGGTGGTCTAAAGCCTTGTAACCTGGGGGTGTTCACGCATGTCTGGAGTCAAGCAAAGTAGGAGTGGTTATCTGGCTTGAACAAGCATCATTCCTTCCATTCATCCATCTACAACATTAAGTTGAATTAGTAATGTCCCGAGCATCTCCAAGCTACAACCTAGGAGAGTTTCTTGGCGTGATAACAGGAGGAAGTGTGATCTGTGAGTGAGATGGATCTTTAATGCATACAAACAAGTGTTGAGGAGCCTTGGGTGATTGAACAGTTTCATGATCGGAATTGAGACTGACCCCAAGAGATCGAGGGCCTAACATAACCATCAGCTCGGGCTGTTGTGCCTCGATAGTCTTGGGTGTCCCAACTTCATCATCAAGTAGACCATCATTAACCGGTGGCTTCAAAAGATCAATTGCGATAGATTCATGATCATGATAAAAAATGGAAGCAAATGGATCACAACCACCACGATTAGAGAAATTAATGAATTCTTCGGCATCCTCATGATCAAGTGAATCAAACAAAGGGGTAGATGAAAAGTGAACGAACTCATCCTCTGTATTTCCAGAAAAGATAGATGAAGCGTCGACTGGATCTTCAGTGAATAACTTATCCTCTCCATTGTCGAATGATGGACTAGCATCCAGTGAGTCCTGCGAGTGATCATGGATGACATCTGTGGATGAAGACACACATGAAAAATCATGGATGGCAATTTGAACAAAGAAGCTAGGAAAGAACGAAGGGGTCTCAGATGGAAGGGAGTCATCCTTCGTCGAGTGGTGATGTTCAAGCTCCCACTCATACTCTTCATGAATGATAGCACATGTTGGTTGTGCAACACCAACTCCATCAATGGGTTTTTCCTTGTTCACAACAAGTGAAGAGTCCAGAATGGATGAACACAAGACATCATCATCCAGAGGAATGCCTGAGTGCGAAGACGAAGGTCGAAGAAAAGAATGCATATGGGAACTCGAAGGACTCACAACCAACTCTGCACAAAAATTGAGTGGAGTGATGTTGGGAGGGTGTGAAGGTTGAATAGATGTGCGAACATGATCCTCAGAATCACAGGGTGATGGTGGAACTGTTGAATAAGAGGGAGGCGGATAGTTTGTTGAGACAGTGCCTGCTCCCACATGGGATTGCGTAGTTCCATCAACGAAGAAGGTTGAGCGAGGCTTGACATCATGGTTTCTCCTGTGACAGGCAGATTTCTTAAGACAATACTCAAACCAGTCCCAGAGATAAGCGAACTTCATCTGGCTCCTTGGAGCTTGAAACTGCAAGTCACAGAAGTGCTCCCAAAAATCAATAACAGATTAATGTGAAGCCCTCCGTTGCTGTAACAGTTTGCACTCAAAATGATCTAGATCAAAATGATAGAATGTGTCTTCAATAAGATCACATAATTTCTCACATGAGTGCACGATGTCAGTTGGTAGGCTGAGCACCCAACAAAATGGAGATTCGTGAAGTGTGTATGTGAGTAGCAACTTAGCCTGTTCATCAGTAAACTCATCTTCCTCATAAATCATTTGCCTTCACCATCATATGTGTGAGTGGACAAGAGATTGAAAAACTTCCCCGAGATGGAGACATCTTCATGATTCGAAAAACACCTTGGGGGAAGAAGAATGCAAGCCTCCATGAAAGATATGTAAAGGTTCAAAACTAGATGACAGGATGATGCTTGTCATCAGGCCCTCTTTCTAGCGCCAGAAATGTTGACAGTGCTAGACCCACCAACATGTCAAGAAGATCTCCCCAGTAAGAAGTCCCAATTAGACATCAGACCATTTGGTGTAGGAGTCCCAACAATGGGTCATAGGGTAATTCCTTGACCACGATGTCGCACAGAGGCAAGTAATATAACTCTATCAGTAGCAAGGGTGTGACTAATGCAATGATCTGAATTGGATCCTTAAACACTCCTAAAGTTCCCTGAACTCTGTAAAACTCATACCGAAGTTTCAAAGTATTATGGATGTCGGAGCTTATCAGAAATTACCTCTGAACAATGGCAATTTGTGGTCAGCACAGAACAACGAGGACCCTCGGTCAAAGCGCACAAACCATTGGCCTATGTTGACCATGCACTGGCTCAAATTGACAAATGGGAGGTCAAATCCAAAAACAGAGGCAGTTTCTAATATGCGATTAGCGCTAAAGCACTAATCGCGTATCGCAGGGTGTCCCCCTCAGTGACGAAAAGCCCCCAAGCGCTCGATCATGAAGAAAAGCATAAAACTGTATAGAAATCACCAATTCTATTAAAAGGCAGGTCCCACGCTAAAACCGGTAGGATATTGGAAGGGCTTCAAGCAGTAAGCGGGTTCGACCGAGTCCCACCCGATGCCATACACTCAGTGACACGCGTCCAACGGATGAGAGAGAAAACTGCTCACATCGCACGGGTAAAGTTCATGCTACTTACCCGTGCGATATGGACAGAGACCGTAGGATCTGGAGGCTCTAGATCAACGGCGGAGAAATGATCTGATGGATGATCGGATTTGACAGGGAAATAGGCTGAGTCATATAAGATTTGAGGTTTGGCATGACCGATGAGTTAGCATAGGAATCAGTTTCGCGGGCATTATTGGAGCAACGGAAATAATGACCGTTTAAATAGAACTGACACTCAGTTCATGAGAAAACAAGTGGGTACCTCTTTGTGAAGCGTTACACAGTGATGATGATGTAGAGCAGGGGAATTCAAGTGGATAGAGGTAGGAGATCCAAAGAGCCGAGAAGCGGAAACGAACAGTTAAGGAGCAGATTGGCTTTAAGCCACGAACAAACAAAGAGTAGAGAGAGTAGAAAAAGAGAAGCAAAAAGTCGAAAGGCAAGAAAGAAGTGAATTGCAGAGAACAGAGAAGCCGAGCTGACCTGCAAAAGAAAAGGCAGCATCAAGCAGACGGAGACAGAGAGAGTCCGAGATTCTGTGAACTCCAGAGAAGGCTTGAGAGGTTCAAGAAACTCCTCTGTGTATACCTGTCAGGTATTGAGTACCAATTAGGAATCATACCACTGAGACCAGTTGAGGTCGAGATTCAGTAAGGGGAGTCTGTGTACTCTAGAGACTTGGGGAATCCAAGTACAATCCTACTGATCATCATCTGTTAAAGTGCGACTCAAATTGAGCTCCTTATTGTAAAAACTCTGCTTCAAGACACAGTAGAACGGCCACCACTAAAGGCTGGATCAAGAGACATAGCCCAGGAGGATTGGGTGAACTCCTTATTAAATTTGTTGTGTTTATGAGTTTCTTATTGTGTTCTCTTACTGTTTCAATATCTGTGTATTTCACAATCTTATCGATCTGTTGCATAAAATAACATAGGCACACCCCAGCACTTGAGTCTATAATACCTTCATTATTTTTCTGAGGTCATTTATGGGGGATTTCAGATTAAGTGGTATCAGAGCTCTAGGTTGTTAAGGTTAGACAAGCTTGTGCTAGATTTTGTTGTTGAAAGCTAACTAGATCAAAGCTTAAATTAGGAGAAGGAGAGTTGGTAAAAACTAACCCAGAAATTGGAAGAGTCTTTCTTCAGAAGAAAATGTCAGAAGAAAGTCCCTTGGGACCAGACCCCCAATTTATAGATATTTTCCTGGCCATGAGGTCTATGGTAGAGGAAATGTATAGGGACTTTAGGAAACATATATATGAAGATTCATCAGGCTCCAAACAAGATAAAGGAGAAGAAGAGTCTCTCCTCCATAACCACTCAAAAGGAAAGGGGAAAGAAGAAAATTTTCTCACACCTCCTAATAGCCCTGAACATAAAAAGAAGACATCTTTGATTAAATTAGATGTTAAATTTGATTTACCAATATATGATGGAGAGTTGAATGTAGAGAAGCTGGATAATTGGATCAGACAAATTGATGTTTATTGCAGAGTGCAAAGTATAGACTCAGACAAGAGTAAGATTCAGTTGGCTAGCCTATGCCTCGGAGGCACTGCCTTGGTATGGTGGGAAGGTAGGACACAAACTGACATGAAGAAACATGGTAAGAATTTGTTTCTGCAACCAAAAAGTAGTTCTATCCACTAGCTTACATGCAGCAAGCCATGAGGAGGTGGCAAAATCTTTGCCAATTGAAAGGGAGAAGTGTACAAGGTTACACCCAAGAATTTAGGAAAAGAGGTTTGATTCTAGGAATTTCTTTAGACTCACCTGATACTCTGTTGAAGTACATAGGTGGTCTACATAGCTACATGAGGCACACTATCCTCATGTGTAATCCCACTAGTATAGATGAAGTATCTATTCAAGCTACGCATCTAGAAGCTAGAGGAAAGAATGGGAACCCAAAATTTGGAGGATCATCCAAGCCCATTGCAAGCAAGAATAAGGAGAAAAGAAAAAAGAAATGGAAAGAAAGGAAGGCCAACAGTGCACAGAAAAGAAAGTCTTCATGCACTCATTGTAAGAAGGATGGGCATGATGATGAGCACTATTTGATTCTGCATCCAGAGCTAAGACCTAAGAAGTTCGAGGACAAGAAGAAGAAGACTGCTACAGCTATTCAGAAAGATTTGGGGTTGGAATCAGGAGATGAAACAACCATTGCAGCCACAGGCATAAAAGGTAAAAATTTTGAAGCATCTACTAGTAATTCTGCACAGTCTACTAATAATGAAGAAAATGAGAGAAAAAGACATGAGCTTTTCCATATTCGAGTTATTTCCAATAATCAAAAGATTGATACTTTGTTTGATAGTGGCTCACAAGTAAAATTAATTTCTGAAGCAATTGTAAAGAAGTTGGGATTATTGATTACACCTCACAAGAAACCAAACCCATTAGGTTGGTTAAGTGATAAAGCACAACTACAAGTGACTAGACAGTGTAAACTTAAGTTTTCTTTTGGGTCAACATTTATAGATGAGGTTGAGTTAGATATAGTTCCTTTGGATATATGTGGAATTGTTTTGGGAAGTCCCTACTTGTATGATAGAAAAGCTATTTTCTATAGAGTTGAGAACAAGTATCTCCTCGTTAAAGATGGAATCAAATATATTGTAAGAGCTCATAAGCTCAAGAATAATTATACTCTCATAAACTTAGGGTAGATGAAACGAACTGTAAATTCATGCAAACAATTTTTACTGATGGTTGTAAAGGAAAAGAAACCTGATAAAACCAATGTATTTGAGGGTTGTGATGCTAAACAGCAAGCTGATTTAGAAAAAGTTGTTTCAAAATATGATATCTTGTTTTAAGAACCTAAAGGTCTGCCACCCAAAAAGGAAATAGTGAATGATATTAATTTGCAGCAAGATGCTCCATTGCCTAACATCGGAATGTACAGGTTGTCCGCTTTAGAGAATATAGAAATCAAGAAGTAGGTGCAAGAGTTACTCAAGAAGGGGTTCATCAGACCTAGCACATCACCATGTGGGTCTCCAATCGTTTTAGTGAAAAAGAAAGATGGCTCGTGGAGAATGTGCATTGATTACCGAGCACTGAATAAGATAACAACCAAGAATCTTTATCCCCTTCCTCGCATAGATGATCTATTAGATCAGTTAAAGGAAGTTGTTTATTTTTCCAAGTTAGACTTGCATAGTTGATATCATCAGGTCAGAGTTGCAGAACAAGATGCATGGAAGACTGCTTTCAAAACAACGCAGGGATTGTATGAGTGGCTGGTTATGCCTTTTGGCTTAACCAATGCTCCTGCTACTTTCATGAGAATAATGAACGATGTACTCAAACCTTTTCTTGATGATTTTGTTATTATATACCTGGATGACATTCTTATATTTAGCAAAACGTGGGAAGAACATTTAAAGCATGTTAAGAAGACACTAGATGTTTTCAAAAGAGAAAAACTTTATGTTAAAATTTCAAAATGTGAATTTGGCAAAACATATTTGAATTATTTGGGACATATAGTAGGGGGTGGTGAATTGAATATCGATCCTCTAAGGTGGCAGTCATTGTAAACTGGTCTAAACCCAAATCTGCTATAGAAGTTAGCAGTTTCTTAGGAGCAGCGCAATATTGGAGAAAGTTCATTTCTAACTTTTCCTTAATTGCAACTCCCTTACATGCTTTAACAGGATTGAACAAGGTGTTTCAGTGGGGAGGCAAACAACAGAAAACCTTTGACACCTTGAAACAAAAGATTAGTACAGCACCATTGCTAGCACTGCTTGATCTTCAAAGACCATTTGAGATCCAAATGGATGCTAGTGACTATGCCATGGGAGCAGTGTTGATACAACATGGTAAACCCATATGTCATCATTCTGAGACATTTAATTCTGCAGTAGTTAACTATCCCACATATGATAAAGAATTGTATGCATTAGTACAGAGTGTGAAAAAGTGGAAACATTACTTAATGGGCAAAGAGACAGTTATACATA
>APFE031346415.1:47520-63116 GCA_000404065.3 Pinus taeda
TATATATATATTTGATTTTTTAAGTAATCAACATTTAAAAAAATAAAAATAAAACAACTTGAAAATTCGTTAAGTAATCATGATTTCAAAAAAAATTAGACATAATAAATTTTAAGATGTGAAAAATAAGTCCTCTAAAAAAAAGGTATGTTGCATCAATGCGTTTCAAAATCAGCATGAAAATCACTAACATTTAAAAACAAATATTTATATTTGATACATGAGAAAATTTAAAGTGTCAAAAATATGCTCTGAAGAAAAAATAAGTGTATTCTGCATCACCACTTTTCAAAATCGGGTCACTTTTTTGCTACCTCTACGAAATGGGTAATCGTATCAGTTATTTAAAGTGCCAAAAACTATGCTCTAAAAAAATATGTGTGTTTTACATCACCCCTTTTCAAAATCGGGTCACTTTTTTGCTATCTCTATGAAATGGGTAACAGTATCAGTTCCCGTTTCAAAGTTTATGTTGTTTATTGCTCTTAGCGTCAACTCAATAGAAAATTCCACTTCCCTATGATGTGGTAAGTCTAAAATCTCTGTTGGGAAAACATCCTAAAATTGTTGCAAAATCGGATACTTCTTCAAGACTTCCGCATCCTCATGATCCTTCCCTTTGTCACTAGAAATATGAACTGCAAACAATAGACATCCTTTCCTACTACTGCATTTTTCCTGCATAGTTGTAACCATTTTCATTGATGTAGGCTTCTTTTTACTCTGCAAGGTTCTATTCTCTTCATCATCATCCAAGCACCCAATAAACTTACCAGAACAACCCACTTTAGTCTTGTGAATGTACAACCAATCCATGTCCAAGAACATATTGTATGATCCCAACGGAAGCACATTTAGATGTGTTGATGTAGAGATACCATTCAACTCAAATGAACAATATCTTACCCAATAATGAATTATTTTCTTCGTACCTATAGCTAACTACACTAACCAAGACTTTGCATGCACTTCTTCCATCTCAATATTGCTTATTATCGTCCTCCCTATTATCCAATATTGCATAAATCTAAGGAATACTCTATCCAACATCCCCAACTGTTTGTGCCTCCTAAGCATTGTAAATATGAGTTATGCCACCCTGATGTTGTGGACAATCTCTCCTGTGATGATCCTTGCCACAATTCCAACACTGCAAAGGCTTCCTGCCATCACCTTTGTTCTGCTCCTTAGACTAAAATCCATGTCCTCTATCAACTGCATTGAAATTCTTGTACGGTGCTGCATTCTCCTTATTGTCTGTATCTTGAGGTTTTCCTCTCTTCTTAGCTCACTTTCCTTTATTCTTCTCATTACCTTTCCAATCATACTTAGACGAGTCAGTCTTGTGCTTCGATTACTCATAATAGTGCCTTAACTTTTTAATGGCTTCCTCCAATGCTCTAGGCTCATCAAACTCAATTCTATATTTGAATGATACTGACAACCCACTGATGAATCTATAAATATTTTCTTTTTCCTCGTTAAGATAAGACACATATCTCAACAACTTCAGGCATCTACGAGTATACTCCTCATTGGTCATAGATATCGTCTTCAACTCAAAGAACTCATTTTCCTTGTCATCATAGTATTTGTCTAATAGATACTTCTTCCTGAAAAGTCTCTTAAACTCACTCCAAGTCAACTCCTCTTCTCGAATACCTCTGACATTCTTCACATCTTCCCTCCATATGTTTGCTTTTCCTCTAAGACTGAAAGTGGCTATCTTGGCTTTCATATTGTTTGAATAATCATGCAATTTGAAAAAAATATTCATCCCAAGCAACCAAGCTTTTGCATCTTGTGACTACTTCATTTCTCCATCAAATGTAGGAGGCTTTGCTTTCTTGAACTCCTCTCACAAGTATTGTTTCTCACTCCCCCTATATGAATGGTGACGATGATGTCAATTATGTCTCTCTTAACCAAAACTAGAATAGAATCCATGGTCATTACCCCTCTTGTCAGGTGTATCCAAGAACCTACCATCTTTGACTATCTCACCCCTATCAAACCTATATCCTGATTGAGACCTACTACCATATACCCCAATAGTCATTTCCTCTTGTCCATAACTGATATGTGGTTGTCCTTGTCTCTGCAAATCTGATAAATTCTAAAGAAAGACTACATTAACTTTCGCTTTCTTTTCCTGTACTTTGGAAAGTCTTTCCTATGACTGAATGATCCTGTCATTATCTGCCTTACAAATTATGATCTCTGCTTTCAAACTTCTCAATGTATCCGCTATGTGAGTGATCTAGATTTAAACAAGAATGCAACAAATTACAGAGTTAACCATAAACACAGAGATGCAACAGAAATAATACTTCATTTCATTAATGTAAAACACTGAAATATGCTTACAAACAGGAATGGAAATAAACCAGCTAGAGTGATGGTAGCTTATCTCTGAGAAGAGATGTGGCAACTGCATGCCTCTCAACTGCCTTACAATGGGGCTCAAGGGCCTTTTTATTATTGAACAATAAGAGCAAATCCTAAACAACCAAAACCCTAACTAGAGGAGATGTAACACCAAGAGTTAATGGGCCCTGTTGGGGTGAGTTGGATAGCCAACTTCCCGGGATCGCGACTTGGTCATATTATCTCTGTTTAACGCGCATGATAGCCCTTTGGAAAGATCTCTCCAAGGACTACGATGGAAAATATGATTTTAGACGAAAAATCACTAGCGGTAGATTTCCAAAAAAACGTAATTTTGAGCTCCGTAAGTTTAGGACCCAAAAAACTGCTAAAAATAGTAAACTATGCTACAATTAAGGAAACTGAAAAACTGAAAGAAGTAATGGTGGGGGTCCAAGTGGAATTGGCAGTTGGCCACCAATATCCACATGGATCATTCCTCCCCCCTTAGGAAGCAATGGTCCCCATTGCGTTGAGTTCCTCCATGAGATGAGGGAACTTCTGCTAAACTTGGTCCCTTATGAGCCACTTGCCCTGGTGAAGGAGTTGGCCTACTTTAACAACACGATACAATTGGATATTCTGTTGGTGAGTGTGCTTGATCTATGTGTCCATGATCCGATTAGTTGCAGCGTTTTCCATGCAATATGGATTTAACTATGTGGGTGTGAGCTGTTCTACAATGTCAGATGTGTCTAGTACTGGTGGAAAGTATGGCCGGAGGCAATCCCATTGAACACTGGGTGCAAGCCAAGGAATGGGGGAATGTTGACCTCAAATGCATTGTTTCCCACAGCCTTGGTAATGGTGTAAGGACCATATCGGAGTGGTCTGGTTTTCCGATAGGCTCCAGTAAGGTGTTCCTTTTGCAAATGCAACCAGACTTTGTCACCCACCTGAAACTTGTGTGGCACCTGATGTTGATCATGTCACTACTTGTACTTGGCATTTGATTTCTCCATAATGTCATGGACCTACTGGAAAATATGTTGGATGTGCTCAATGAAGTTGTTTTCCTTATCAGTTTCATACTGTACATGAGCTGAATTCGTGTGAGTAGCTGTAAATGGCATGGCCACATCAATAGGACATAGTGGCTAGAATCCCAAGCCCACCTAAAAAGGGTTGTGGCCAGTCGAGCTGTGGAGAGCCTGGGTGTAGCTGTGCTAAACATAAGGGAGGCTCTCATCCCATGTGCATGGATGCTTTGAGTTGTACATGCACAGAATGTGTACGATCATCCTATTGACAGCCTCTGTCTGGCCATCAATTTGAGGATTGAAGGTTGTGGACTTAGTGAGTTTGGTGTCCAGCATCGACCAGATACTGGACCAAAATGTACTGAGGAACCTGGTGTCTTGGTCTAAGATGATAGACTGTGGGATCCCAAAGTGTACCCACACTCATTCAAAGAAGAGTTTAGCAGTGGCTTCTGTTGTGATATTCTTCTTGCAGGCCTCCATAATGGCCATCTTTGAGAACCTGTCAACGACCACAAAACACAATCATTTCCATTCTTAGTGGGAGGAAGGCCTAACATGTAATCCATGGAGATGGATTCCCAAGGTCGACTAGGGGTAGGCAGTGGGGTATAGAGGCCTTGCTTCTTGATGGTCGGTTTGGCAATGGCGCAAACAGTACATGATCTGATGTACTTCCCGACATCCCGTCAAAGATTTGGCCAATAGAAATACTTCTGGAGTAGTGCCACCATTTTCTCGACCCCGAAATGCCCAGCAGCCCCGCTGTAGTGTGCTTCCCAAATCATCTTGACACGCTCGCTTGAAGGAACACAAAGGTGACCTAGGTGGCATAACATGGCATCCTAGAGGTGAAAATCTGGAACATGATGACCCTCCAAGAGTGTCTGGTATGTGTTGTTGAATTATGGGTCTCTTTTGTAGAGAAGTGGCCAATCAGAAGTCTCGTGCCAATAAGAGTTGAGCACGATGGTTAACGCCATGATCGATGGTTGATTAAGGCAATCTGCAACATTATTGGTGCTGCCCTTCTTATACTTCATATTCAAATGGAAATGTTGCAAGTATGTGGACCACTTCTGATGGTGATCATTCTGCAACTTCCCTTGGGTCTGTATGAGCTGCAGGGGTCGGTGGTCTATGTGGATGACCGTTTCCTTCCCCAAAATGTAATGCTTCCATTGTTGGCAGGCCTGCACAATGGAATACATCTCTTTGTCATAAGTGGGATACTTATAGACTGTGTCTGAAAGCGTCTCACTGTGATATGCCACTGGATGCCCGTGTTGAGTAAGGACTACCCCAATAGCATAGCCAGAGACATCTGTCTCGACCTCAAATGGTTATTGGAAGTCTGGTAATACGAGCACTGGTGTCGAGCAGAGGCAATCTTTCAACTCTATAAATGCCTTCTATTGAGATTGAGACCAAAAGAATTTTGATTTTTCTCCTCGCTTGGTGACTTGACTCAATGGCCAAGTGATATGAGAAAATCCTAACACGCACCTATGGTAGAAGTTGGTAAGACCTAGAAAGCTGCAAAGCTCTGTCAGAGTGGTTGGAGATGGCCAATCCCGAATGACTTGGATCTTGGTTGGATCCACATGCACCCCTTGTTTGTCAATAATGTATCCCAGATACTGAACCTGGGTCATGCCAAAAGTGCATTTCTCCAAATTGGCACATAACTTGTGTTGCCGCAGTGTTTGGAGAACCTGTCGGATATGGTGGAGGTGCTCTTCCCAACTCTGGCTGAAGATCAAGATGTCATCCAAGTATACCACTAAAAATAATTTGGTGAATGGCCATAAGATGTCATCGATTAACCTCATGAAGGTTGCAGGAGCATTCATCAATCCGAAAGGCATAGCCAACCATTTGAAGAGGCCCTCCTTGGCTTTGAAGGCAGTCTTCCACACATTAGAGGGTTCAATTGGTACCTGGTGATATCCTAACTTCAAATCGATCTTGCTAAAATATATTTCCCCCTTCAGTTGGTCCAGGAGGTCATCAATCCATGGGATCAGGTACCTATTATGGATAGTGATCTTGTTTAGCGTCCGATAGTCAATACAGAGTATCCAAGTCCCATCCTTCTTCTATACCAACACGATTGAGTTCCCACAGGGCAATGAA
The DNA here is from genome assembly GCA_000404065.3 of Pinus taeda. Lineage (NCBI taxonomy): Eukaryota > Viridiplantae > Streptophyta > Pinopsida > Pinales > Pinaceae > Pinus > Pinus taeda. The sequence goes on from APFE031346415.1 coordinate 53,064, forward strand.
CTCGGACGGATGTGACCTTTTTGCAGCAACTCCTGAATCTGCCTCTTGATTTCATCATTCTCCATAATGGAGTGCTGATAGATTGGTACATTAAGCAATGGTGTACCTAGGGTCAGATCGATGGAGTGCTTGGCCTGACAGTTCAAAGGAACCCCTGTGGGGGAGGTGAAGATGTCCTCGTACTCCTCCATGACCTTGTCCATCTGTAGTTGTCATACGAAGGGGCCCTGTCTAGAGGTCGTGGCCACTTTCTTCTTCTTTCCTTAAGGGTGTATCATCAGGAAAACAAATTTCCCGGTTTTGGAAATGAGATTACTACATTGTTTTGCAGTAACCAAAGATATGGCGGTAGGCGGTGCTACCTCTAGTATCATGTACAACTTATTTCCTAAAGTAAGAATAACAGCATGGGGCCTTGATTCGTACACAACATGTTTCTTCCACAAGTATGGTTGTCCTAATAATACATGACAAACTTCAAGGGGAGTAATGTCAGACAATACCTCATACGTGAAGGGCTTGATGTTGTATAGAAGGTGACACTGCTGGCTCATGTGAAGATCTCGTCCTTGGTGAAGCCACCCGATGGTGTACGGTTATGGACGTGCTGTGGTTGGTAAGGCCAGTCGCTTCATGACCTCTGTCGAAATGAGGTTATTTTGGCTCCCACTATCGATAATGAACTGTAGCGGGGAGCCCTTTACCCACATCTGGGAGTGGAAGAGGCACTCCTCCTCCTCTGGATCTTCATGGTGGCAACAGTGGCGTTGGGCTCTGCATTGATAATCTGCTTCCCTTTGTCATTCCCCTTGTCAGGTTCTGACTTAGAATCAGATGCTCGCCCACCAGTGACTGCTTAGCCTGACACTCACTTATGTTGTGAGTGGAGTTGTTATGGAACTCACACTACTTTCCCGTGTCCTTTTTCAGCTTCGCAGTGTTGTTCTTTGCTTGCAGCTTTGGCGGGTTGTCTTGAGCTTCCCTGCCTTGGATTTATCCTTTCTTCTACAGTTTGGTGGCACCTTTCCCTTGCTTTGGATTCACAGATCCAAAGTCTCGCTTCTTCTGTTTAAACTTTTGCTCGACCTTGATGGTATATCGGTATGCCGTGCCGAGCGAGGAGATGTTCAAGAATTCTATTTCTTCCTAGATGTACTTGTGCAGGCAACCACAGTATTTGAGTACCAAATGCTGCTCCATATCCTTGATACCCAACTTTTTGCGAAGGGTATGGAAAATATTGGAAACTTCAGCACGTCTTGGTCCCTTCCCTACTGCAGCATGGTCCACTTTATGTATTGATCCTCATAGCTTCTGACAAGGTAGTACTACTCCTTGATGGCATCCCAGAATGAATTCCAATTGGGTGCTGCTGAAAATAGTGAGCCTGTACTTTCATCCTTCTGCTCGCAGCAAGTTTCCCACAAATCCTTGATGTGGGGGGCTGCTTTGAGAAGAGTGAAAATAATCTTTTCCCGACTGGAAAAATCATGAACAGAATAATAACCATCTAGCAGATTTAACCATTTATCAATGGCATCTGCATCTATCTGACCCTCGAATATGGGGATTTCAAAATTAACTTGTACCTTAAACTGTGTGGCGTTTCCAGAGTAGTTGTTGGAAGCTAATGTATCGCCCCTGGGTAGCTGCTGAAGGATATGGTCAAAGCTATCCATCATCGCGTTCCTTTGTCGCTCGAGGGATTCTTCGACCAAGATTTTGATAGGATCTCCTGCCCCCTCATCTTTCTTTTCATCCGCCATGGGAGGCCGTCAGGATTTGTGAGGCTGGTCTTGCAAAAGTTTGACCAGTTCGAGCCCTAACTCCTTATATCCTGACCTCGTTGGGGACGTGCAAAGAAAAACAAAGAAAAAAAGCAGACCGATCTGATACCACTGATCCATATTTAAACAGGAACACAACAAATTACAGAGTTAACCATAAACACAGAGATGCAATGGAAATAATACTTCATTTCATTAATGTAAAATACTGAAATATGCTTACAAACAAGAATGGAAATAAACCAATTAGGGCGATGATAGCTTATCTCTGAGAAGAGATGTGGTAGCTACATGCCTCTGAACTGCCTTACAATGAGGCTCAAGGGAATTTTTATTATTGAACAATAAGAGAAAACCCTAAACAACCAAAACCCTAACCCGAGGAGATGTAACACCAAGAGTTTATGGGCCCCGTTGGGGTGAGTTGGACAGCCAACTTCCCAGGGTTGCGACTTGGTCATATTATCTCTGTGTGATGCACATGATAGCTCGTTGGAAAAATCTCTCTGAGGACTACGACAAAAAATGTGATTTTAGATAGAAAATCGTTGGTAGTAGATTTCCAAAACAACGTCGTTTTGAGCTCCGGAAGTTTAGGACCCGAAAAACTGCTAAAAATAGTAAATTGCGCTACAATTAAGGAAATTAAAAAATTGAAAGAAGTAATGGTGGGGGACCAAGTGGAGTTGGTGGGTGGCCACCAATATCCACATGGATCATTCCTCCCCCCTTAGGAAGCAATGATCCCCATTGTGTTGAGTTCCTCCATGAGATGAGGGAGCTTCTACTGAACTTGGTCCCTAGTGAGCCACTTGCCCTGGTGAAGGAGTTGGTCTACTTTGACAACACGATACAGTTGGATATTCTGCTGGTGAGTGTGCTTGATCTATGTGTCCATGATCCGATCAGTTGCAGCTTGTTCCATGCAATTTGGATTTAACTTTGTGGGTGTTAGTTGTTCTGCAATGTCGGATGTGTCTAGTAATGGTGGAAAGTATAGCTGGAGACGGTCCACATTGAACACTGGGTGCAGGCCAAGGAATGGGGGACTGTTGACCTCAAATGCATTATCTCCCACAACCTTGGTAATGGTGTAAGAACCATATCGGAGTGGTCTAAGTTTTCGATAGGCTCTAGTAAGGCGTTCCTTTTGCAAATGCAACCAGACTTTGTCACCCACCTGAAACTTATGTGGCACCCGATGTTGATCATGTTATTGCTTGTACTTGGCATTTGATTTCTCCAGAATGTCATGGACCTGTTCATGAATATGTTGGATGTACTCAATGAAGTTGTTTGCCTTATCTGTTTCAGACTGGACATGAGTCGAATCTATGTGAGTAGCTACAAATGGCATGGCCACATCAATGGGACATAGTGGCTAGAATCACAAGCCCACCTAAAAAGGGCTGTGGCCAGTCGAGCTGTGGAGAGCCCGGTTGTAGCTATTTTGAACATAGGGGAGGCTCTCGTCCCATGTGCATGGATGCTTTGAGTTGTACATGCATAGAATGTGTACGATCATCCTGTTGACAACCTCTGTCTCGCCATCAGTTTGAGGATGGAAGGTTGTGGAGATAGTGAGTTTGGTGTCCAGCATCGACCAGAGACTGGACCAAAATGTATTGAGGAACTTGTTGTCCCGATCTGAGATGATAGACTGTGGGATCCCAAAGTGTACCCACGCTCATTCAAAGAATAGTTTAGCAGTGGCATCTGCTGTGATATTCTTCTTGCAGGTTGCCATAATGGCCATCTTCGAGAACCTGTCGACGACCACAAAAACATGATCATTTCCATTCTTTGTGGAAGGAAGGTCTGACATGTAATCCATGGAGATGGATTCTCAAGGTCGACTAGGGGTAGGCAGCAGGGTATAGAGGCCTTGTTTCTTGATGGTCAGTTTGGCAATGGCATAGGCAGTGCATGATCTGATGTACTTCCCGACATCCTGTCAAAGATTCGGCCAATAGAAATACTTTTGGAGTAGTGCCACCATTTTCTCAACCGTAAAATGCCTAGCAGCCCGACTGTAGTGTACTTCCAAAATCATATTGGCATGCTTGCTTGAAGGAGCACAAAGGTGATCTAGGTGGCATAACCGGGCATCCTAGAATTGAAAATCTAGAACATGTTGACCCTCCAAGAGTGTCTGGTATGTGTTGTTGAACTCTGGGTCACTTTTGTAGAGAAGTGGCCAATTATAAGTCTCATGCCCACAAGAGTTGAGCACGGTGGTTAACGCCATGATCGGTGGTTGACTGAGGCAATCTGCAACATTATTGGTGTTTCCCTTATTATACTTCATATTCAAATGGAACTGTTGTAGATATGTGGACCACTTCTAATGGCGATCATTCTACAATTTCCCTTGGGTTTGTATGAACTGCAGGGGTCGGTGGTTTGTGTGGATGATCGTTTCCTTCCCCAAAATGTAATGCTTCCATTGTTGGCAGGCCTGCACAATGGAATACATCTCTTTGTCATAAGTGAGATACTTTTAGACTGTGTCTAAAAGTGTCTCACTATGATATGCCACTGGATGCCCATGTTAAGTTAAGACTGCCCCAATAGCATAGTCAGAGGCATCTGTCTCAACCTCAAATGATTGTTGCAAGTCTGGTAATACGAGCAATGGTGTTGAGTAGAGGCGATCTTTCAACTCTATGAATGCCTTTTGTTGAGATTCAAACCAAAAGAATTTTTCTTTTGCTCCTCCCTTGGTGACTTGACTCAAGGGCCAAGTGATATGAGAAAATCCCAACACAAACTTGTGGTAAAAGTTGGCAAGACCTAGAAAGCTGTGAAGCTCTATCAGAGTGGTTGGAGATGGCCAATCCCAAATGAATTAGATCTTGGCTGGATCCACATGCACCCCCTTTTCATTAATAATGTATCCCAGATACTGAACCGGGGTCATGCCAAAAGTGCATTTCTCAAAATTGGCACATAACTTGTGTTGCCACAGTATTTGGAGAACTTGTCGGATGTAGTGGAGGTGCTCTTCCCAACTCTGGCTGAAGATTAGGATGTCATCCAAGTACACCACTACAAATGAGTTGGTGAATGGCTACAAGATGTCATCAATTAACCTCATGAAGGTTGCAAGAGCATTCGTCAATCCGAAAGGCATAACCAACCATTCGAAAAGGCACTCCTTGGCTTTGAAGGCAATCTTCCACACATCGAAGGGTTCGATTGGTACCTGGTGATATCCTAATTTCAAATCGATCTTGCTGAAATATTTTTCCCCCTTCAGTTGGTCCACGAGGTCATCAATCGATGGGATCGGGCACCTATTACAGACAGTGATCTTGTTCAGCACCCATTATTCAATACAGAGTCTCCAAGTCCCATCCTTCTTCTGTACCAACACGATCGGGCTCCCAAAGGGTGATGAAATTGGATGGATGTGACCTTTTTGCAGCAGCTCCTGAATCTACTTCTTACTTTCATCATTCTCCAGAATGGAGCGTCGATAGATTGGTCCATTGGGCAGCGGCGCACCTGGGGTCAGATTGATGGAGTACTTGACCTGACAATGCAGAGGAACCCCTGTAGGGGAGGTGAAGATGTCCTCGTACTCCTCCACGACCTTGTACATCTGTAGTTTTCGTACGGAGGGGACCTGTCTAGAGGTCGTGGCCATCGTCTTCTTCTTTCCTTGAGGGCATATCATTAGGAAAACAAATTTCCCAGTTTTGGAAATCAGCTTACTGCATTGTTTTGCTGTAACCAAAGAGATGGCAGTAGGCAGCGCTACCTCTGGTATCCTGTACAACTTATTTCCCAAAGTAACAATAACAGCACGGGGCCTTGATTCATACACAGCATGTCACTTCCACAAGCATGGTTGTCCAAATAATACATCATAAACTTCAAGAGGAGAAATGTCACACAATATCTCATCCATGAAGGGCTTGATGTTGTATGGAAGGCGACACTGCTGGCTCACGCGAAGATCTGGTCCTTAGTGAAGCCACTCGATGTTGTATAGTTGTGTATGTGTTGTGGTTAGTAAGCCCAACCGCTTCACGACCTCTGTCGAAATGATGTTCTTTTGGCTCCTGTTTTCGACAATGAACTGTAGCAGGGAGCCCTTTACCCACACATGGGAGTGGAAGAGATGCTCCTCCTCCTCTGGATCTTTGGGTTCATCCTTCTGGATATTCGTGGTGGCAACAGTGGCATTGGACTCCGCATCGATAATCTGCTTCCCTTTATCATTCCCCTTGTCGAGTTTTGACTCAAAGTTGAAACATGCATCTAATTCTAAAACCTTTAGCTTGGCCACCAGTGACTGCTTGGCCCGACACTCACTTGTGTTGTGAGTGGAGCTCTTATGGAACTCACACCACTTTCCCGTGTCCTATTTCGGCTTCACGGTGCTGTTCTTTGCTTACAGCTTTGGCGAGTTGTCTTGGGCTGCCCCGCCTTGGCTTTGTCCTTTGTTCTGAGGTTTGGTGGCACCTTTCCCTTACTTCGGATTCATAGATCCAAAGTCTCACTTCTTCTATTTAAACTTTTGCTTGACATTGACGGAATATCGGTATGTCGTGCCGAGCAAGGAGATGTTCAGGAATTATATTTCTTCCTGGATGTACTTGTGCAGGCAGCCGCGGTATTTGAGTACCAAATTCTGCTCTTTATTCTTGATACACAACTTTGTATGAAGGGTATGGAAAATATTGGTAAACTCTGGCACATCTTGGTCCCTTCCCTGCCGCAACGTGGTCCACTTTATATATAGATCCTCATAGCTTCCGAAAGGGTAGTATTGCTCCTTAATGGCATCCAGAAATGAATTCCAAGTCGGTGTGATTAAAAATAGTAAGCCTGTACTTTCATATTTTTACTCGCAATAGGTTTCCCACCAATCCTTGACGTGGGGGACTGCTTAAAGAAGAGCAAAAATAATCTTTTCTCGACTGAAAAAATCATGAACAAAAAAATAACTCGCTAGCAGATTTAACCATTTATTGATGGCATGTGCATCTATTTGACCCTCGAATATGGGGATTTCAAAATTAACTTGTACCTTAAACGATGTGGCATTTCTAGAGTAGCTGTTGGAAGCCAATGCGTCGCCCTTGGGTAGCCGCTGAAGGATCTAGGCAAAGTTGTCCATCATCGCGTTCCTTTGTCACTTGAGGGCTTCTTCGAGCAATATTTTGATAGGATCTCCTGCCCCGTCATATTTCTTTTCATTTGCCATGGGAGGCCGTCGGGATTTGCGAGGCTGGTCTTGCAAAGGTTTGACCAGTTCGAGCCCTAGCTCCTTATATCCCGACCTGGTTGGGGACATGCAAAGAAAAACAGAGAAAAAAAACAGACCGCTCTGATACCACTAATCCAGATTTTAAAAAGAACACAACAAATTACAGAGCTAATCATAAACACAAAGATGTAGGGGAAATAATACTTCATTTCATTAATGTAAAATACTGAAATATGCTTACAAACAGGAATGGAAATAAACTAGCTAGGGCGATGGTAGCTTATCTCTGAGAAGAGATGTGGCGGCTACATGCCTCTAAACTACCTTACAATGAGGCTCAAGGGCCTTTTTATTGTTGAACAATAAGAGCAAACTCTAAACAACCAAAACCCTAACCCGAGGAGATGTAACACCAAGAATTTATGGGCCCCATTGGGGTGAGTTGGACAGCCAACTTCCCGGGGTCACGACTTGGTCATATTATCTCCGTTTGACACACATGATAGCCCATTTGAAAGATCTCTCCGAGGAATACGATGGAAAAGAAAATTTTAGACAGAAAATCGTTGGTGGTAGATTTCAAAAAAAATGTCGTTTTGAGCTCCAGAAGTTTAGGACCTGAAAAACTGCTAAAAATAGTAAATTGTGTTACAATTAAGGAAACTGAAAGAAGCAATGGTGGGGGTCCAAGTGGAATTGGTAGGTGGCCACCAATATCCACCTGGATCATTCCTCCCCTCTTAGGAAGCAATGGTCCCCATTGCATTGAGTTCCTACATAAGATGAGGGAACTTCTGCTGAACTTGGTCCCTGGTGAGCCACTTGCCCTGGTGATGGAGTTGGCCTGATTTGACAACACGATACAGTTGGATATTCTTCTGGTGAGTGTGCTTGATCTGTGTGTCTATGATCTGATCAGTTGCAGCTTGTTCCATGCAATCTGGATTTAACTCTATGGGTGTGAGTTGTTCTGCAATGTTGAATCTGTCTAGTAATGGTGGAAAGTATGGCCGGAGGCGGTCCACATTGAACATTGGGTGCAGGCCAAGGAATGGGGGAATGTTGACCTCAAATGCATTGTCTCCTATAGCCTTGGTAATGGTGTAAGGACCATGTCGGAGTGGTCTGAGTTTCTGATAGGCTCCGGTAAGGCGTTCCTTTTGCAAATGCAACCAGACTTTGTTGCCACCTGAAACTTGTGTGACACACGATGTTGATCATGTCGTTGCTTGTACTTGGCATTTGATTTCTCTAGAATGTCATGGACCTGTTGGCGAATATGTTGGATATGCTCAATGAAGTTGGTTGCCTTATCTGTTTTGAACTGGACATGAGCCGAATCTATGTGAGTAGCTGCAAGTGGCATGGCCACATCAATGGGGCATACTGGCTGGAATCCCAAGCCCACCTGAAAAGGGTTGTGGCCAGTCGAGCTATGGAGAGCCCGGTTGTAGCTGTGTTGAACATAGGGGAGGCTCTCATCCCATGTGCGTGGATGCTGTGAGTTGTACATGCGTAGAATGTGTACGATCATCCTGTTGAAAACCTCTATCTAGCCATCAGTTTGAGGATGGAAGGTTGTGGACTTAGTGAGTTTGGTGTCCAGCATCGACCAAACACTGGAAAAAAATGTACTAAGGAACCTGTTGTCCCGATCTAAGATGATAGATTGTTGGATCCCAAAGTGTACCCACACTCGTTCAAAGAAGAGTTTAGTAGTGGTCTCTGTTGTGATATTCTTCTTGCAGGCCGCCATAATGGCCATCTTCGAGAACCTGTCGACGACCAAAAAAACACAATCATTTCCATTCTTAATGGAAGGAAGGTCTGACATGTAATCCATGGAGATGGATTCCCAAGGTCAACTAGGGGTAGGAAGTGGGGTATAGAGGCCTTGCTTCTTGATGGTCAGTTTGGCAATGGTGCAGGCAGTGCATGATCTAATGTACTTCCTGACATCCTGCTGAAGATTTAGCCATTAGAAATACGTCTAGAGTAGTGCCACCATTTTCTCGACCTAGAAATGCCCAGCAGCCCGACTATAGTGTGCTTCCCAAATCATCTTGGCACGCTCACTTGAAGGAACACAAAGGTGACCCAGGTGGCATAACAGGGCATCCTAGAGGTGAAAATCTAGAACATGTCGACCCTCCAAGAGTTCCTGGTATGTGTGGCCAAATTCTGGGTTGCTTTTGTAGAGAAGTGGCCAATCAGAAGTCTCGTGCTCACAAGAGTTGAGCACGGTGGTTAACACCATGATCAGTGGTCGACTGAGGCAATCTGCAACATTATTGGTGCTTCCCTTCTTATACTTGATATTCAAGTGGAACTGTTGCAGGTATGTAGACCACTTCTGATGGCGATCATTTTGCAATTTCCCTTGGGTCTGTTTGAACTGCAGAGGTCGGTGGTCTGTGTGGATGACTGTTTCCTTCCCCAAAATGTAATGCTTCCATTGTCGGCAGGCATGCACAATGGAATACATCTCTTTATCATAAGTGGGATACTTTGGGACTGTGTCTGAAAGTGTTTCACTATGATATGCCACTGGATGCCCATGTTGAGTAAGGACTGCCCCAATAGCATAGTCAGAGGCTTCTGTCTCAACCTCAAATGGTTGTTGCAAATCTGGTAACGCGAGCATTGGTTCAGTGTAGAGGAAATCTTTCAACTTTATGAATGCCTTCTGTTGAGATTCAAACCAAAATAATTTTACTTTCGCTCCTCCCTTGGTGACTTGACTCAAGGGCCAAGTGATATGAGAAAACCCCAACACGAACCTGCGGTAGAAGTTGGCAAGACCTAGAAAGCTGTGGAGCTTTGTCATAGTGGTTGGAGACGGCCAATCCCGAATGACTTGGATCTTGGCTAGATCCACATGCACCCCTTGTTCATCAATAATGTATCCCAGATACTGAACCTGGTCATGCCAAAAGTGCATTTCTCCAAATTGGCACATAGCTTGTGTTCCCTCAGTGTTTGGAGAACCTGTCGGATGTGGTGGAGGTGCTCTTCCCAACTCTGGCTAAAGATCAGAATGTCATCCAA
>APFE031346415.1:63126-96497 GCA_000404065.3 Pinus taeda
CATCCTTCTTCTATACCAACACGGTCAGGCTCCCAGAGGGCAATGAACTCAGACGGATGTGACCTTTTTGCAGTAGCTCCTGAATCTGCCTCTTGATTTCGTCATTCTCCAAAATGGAGCGCCAATAGATTGTTCCATTGGGCAGTGGCGCACCTGGGGTCAGATCGATGGAGTGCTTAACCTGATAGTGTAGAGGAACACCTGCGGGAGAGGTGAAGATGTCTTCGTACTCCTCCACAACCTTCTCCATCTGTAGTTGTCATGCGGAGAAGCCCTGTCTAGAGGTCGTGGCCACAGTCTTCTTCTTTCCTTAAGGGCATATCATCAGGAAAACAAAATTCCCAATTTTGGAAATGAGCTTATTGCATTGTTTTGCAGTAACCAAAGAGATGGTGGTAGGCGGTGCTACCTCTAGTATCCTGTACAACTTATTTCCCAAAGTAACAATAACAGCATGGGGCCTTGATTCATACACAGCATGTCACTTCCATAAGTATGGTTGTCCTAATAATACATCACAAACTTCAAGGGGAGTAATGTCACACAATACCTCATCCATGAAGGGTTTGATGTTGTATGGAAGGAGAGGTTGTTGGCTCACATGAAGATCTCATCCTTGGTGAAGCCACCTGATGGTGTACGGTTGTGGATGTGTTGTGGTTGGTAAGCCTAGCCACTTCACGGCCTCTGCCAAAATGAGGTTCCCACATTTGGGAGTGGAAGAGACGCTCCTCCTCCTCTGGATCTTCAGGTTCCTCCTTCTGAATCTTCGTGGTGGCAACGGTGGTGTTGGGCTCCACATCGATACTCTGCTTCCCTTTGTCATTCCCCTTGTCGGGTTTTGACTCAGAGTCGGAACATGCATCTGATTCTGAAACCTTTAGCTTAGCCACCAGTGACTACTTGGCGCGACACTCACTTGTGTTGTGAGTGGAGCTCTTATGGAACTCACACCACTTTCCCGTGTCCTTTTTCGGCTTCGCAGCGCTGTTCCTTGTTTGCTGCTTTGGCTGATTGTCTTGGGCTGCCCCGCCTTGGCTTTTTCCTTTGTTCTACAGTTTGGTGGCACCTTTCCCTTGCTTCGGATTCACAACTCCAAAGTCTCTCTTCTTCTGTTTAAACTTTTTCTTGACCTTAACGGCATATCAGTATGTCGTGCTAAGAGAGGAGATGTTCAAGAATTCTATTTCTTCCTGGATGTACTTGTGCAGGCAACCATGGTATTTGAGTACCAAATGCTACTCTGTATCCTTGATACCCAACTTTGTGCGAAGGGTATGGAAAATATTGGTAAACTCCAGCATGTCTTGGTCCCTTCCCTGCCATAGCATGGTCCACTTTATGTATTGATCCTCATAGCTTCCGACAGGGTAGTACTGCTCCTTGATGGCATCTCGGAATGAATTCCAAGTGGGTGCGGCTGAAAATAGTGACCCTATACTTTCATCCTTCTACTCGCAGTAGGTTTCCCACCAATCCTTGACATGGGGGGTTGCTTTGAGAAGAGCGAAAATAATCTTTTTCTGACTGGAAAAATCATGAACAGAAAAATAAACCTCTAGCAAATTTAACCATTTATCAACGACATCTGCATCTATTTGACCCTCTAATATGGGGGTTTCAAAATTAACTTGTACCTTAAATGGTGTGGCATTTCCAGAGTAGCTGTTGGAAGCCGATGCGTCTCCCTTAGGTAGCCATTGAAGGATCTAGGCAAAGTTGTCCATCATCGTGTTCCTTTGTCACTCGAGGGCTTCTTCGAGCAAGATTTTGATAGGATCTCCTACCCCCTCGTCTTTCTTTTCATCCACCATGGGAGGCCATCGGGATTTGCGAGGCTAGTTTTGCAAGGTTTGACCAGTTCAAGCCCTAATTCCTTATATCCCGACCTCGTTGGGGACATGCAAAGAAAAACAGAGAAAAAAAGCAAACTGCTCTAATACCACTGATATGGATTTAAATAGGAACGCAACAAGTTATAGATTTAACCATAAACATAGAGATGCAGCAGAAATAACACTTCATTTCATTAATGTAAAATACTGAAATATGCTTACAAATAGGAACGGAAATAAACCAGCTAGGGCGATGGTAGCTTATCTCTGAGAAGAGATGTGGTGGCTACATGCCTCTCAACTTCCTTACAATGAGGCTCAAGGGCCTTTTTATTATTGAACAATAAGAGAAAACCCTAACCTGAGGAGATGTAACACCAAGAGTTTATGGGCCTCGTTGGGGTGAGTTGGATAGCCAACTTCCTGGGGTCGCAACTTGGTCATATTATCTCCGTTTGACGCACATGATAGCCCGTTGGAAAGATATCTCCAAGGACTACGATGGAAAAGATGTTTTTAGATAGAAAATCGTTGGCGGTAGATTTCCAAAAAAAACGTCATTTTGAGCTCTGGAAGTTTAGGACCCAAAAAACCGCTAAAAATAGTAAACTATGCTACAATTAAGGAAACTGAAAAATTGAAAGAAGCAATGGTGGGGGTCCAAGTGGAATTGGCGGGTGGCCACCAATATCCACCTGGATCAGTGAGGGGAATACTCATTGCCATGTTGTTCATATAATCTATAGGAAGAATCTCGTGAACTGTAGTCCACCATTTTTCTTTTCATCTTGATCTTCTTCTTCCTGCAAATATACCATCTCAAATAAATTGAATATAAACATTATCAACATACCTTAATGAAGTTCAGGGGAGGTTATCTCATTTGCGCAATCAATCTAGATTAGCACAACATATGTATATATAATGAAATCAACATATCAATCCCTAACATCAACATCATCAACCTCTACATGATAACATTACTGCAACAATAACTATCACAATGCATGCATAGAAACACATGACCAACTGACATGCATGCATGACAAACACATTATGCCCATCCAATCCAAGTGTTTGAACCTAGGAGCTTTGATACCACCCTATAACCACCCCCTCCCACATTTAACCAAGTTCACCAGCCTGCTAAGGTAAACATGAGAAGAAGAGTTACTATGACATAACCCAACCTCCAAACTCTAGTTAGGGAAGTGGGGCCAACAATATGACCACAAACTGACAACTCACAACATCCCTTAGGGCTACAAGACACTCAGGGGCCAAAGAACCACCCCAGGTGACCAAACCCAGAGTTGGGGCTCCTTTTCACTAACCGAGCCTCCTAACTACATGAATGACAAGTCTTGAGTGCAATTGAAGGCCTCTAACCACATGCACAACATTGCCTGAGTGCGGTTGTGACCTAAAATGTCCAATTCAGAGGATGTTGTCCCAATATCTAAGTGACAATTCCAGGTCAGTCTCTAGACCACTGCCTAGAACTTCTTAAGACTTCTCAGAGTCATTATTGATAGGACAACGAAGCTAAACATTCAAACTCAAATAAAAAACTTGAGTGAGACTGACTAGAACATGCTAGGGATTTCATCAAACACTGGAAAACATGTAAGCTATAGGTCATGAATGCATATGTGATTATAAAGGTATGAGATTCATCTGAGAATCACCAAGAAGGCCCTATGCCCTCTCCACATATTTGCAACAACATTTATTAGTCCATACATTCCTCAACCAATCAATAACTAAACAATTCATGACAAGAGTCATATATGATATACATCATATAATCAACATATAACCAGAAAATAACCAACATGTAAACCATGGCAACTCAACCATAATATTGCCAACATAATCACTACAAATATACATTAATCACAATAGAAGAATAACTCTTTTTAACATATGAAATACTAACCAAGTCAAGGACTTCCCCGTACCACCCAACCATAGATTGGGCTGAACCAAATATCTCTTTCTACCAATCACCCTCGCACCATATTCCAAGTATGAATGTGGCATCTCATGGAATAAACCACACAAAACCAAACCAGGGCGTCGAAAAGCCAAACCACCTCAACCCTCAACTAGTGATTCCACCTCATAGTCAGATATCGCTAACACCAACCAAATCGGTCTTTACAAAATCTTCCCAGGGCTCCAGGAACTAGTACCTCAACCCACAATCCTCTAAAGGCTCCAGAGTGCTTGTCCCAACCTAAGCTTCAGGAATAGTAACTCAACCCAAGCTATTTCAAGGCTTCTAGAGCGTTTGTTTCAACCCACAACCATAAGGAATTATGACCACCAATTAGAAAACAATCAAGTGGGAAAAAAACCCACAACACCTAGCTATCCAAGAAATAGCAAGGCGAGGTTAAAACCATTATCAATCTAAGCAATCTTCCATGCCAATGACACCACATAACCAAAAAACAACATGCATATACCATGCATCCATAAATCAACAAGGAAATCACACATGCAACCTGTTACATACAAAGCAATGCAGTTGTAGTTATTGATCCACTTGTTCCCTTGTGCTTTCTTTCTTTCATTTTCCTTCTTTCTCCAAATCCCATGTATGCCAAAGTGCTCCACGAATGCTCCACGAACTCTCCAAGAATACTCTTAGTCTACGAGAATATGAAAAAATGAAAGAATAAATGAGAGAGCCAAAGACTGAATTAACAAAAGCTGTGAATTGATACTCATAAACCTTTTTATTATTGAGGCCTTTATTTTCTTCATTTTCCTTCATTTTTCCATCAATTTCCCTCTCATGCAAATATGTGTTTGTTCACCTTCCTTTTCTCCTATTTTCCTTTATTTCATAAATAAATGTCAATTAATGCCTCTTTGCCTGTGCCAATTTCCATAGTCATTAATTAATCACCAGTGATACCCCATCACTATGTTTTTCCCAACATTTACCTTGGAATACATGACCCATGACCTTGGTCTTATTTTATTTACATAGAAAATCAACCAAGGGCCATTACAAAAGGCTTACCTAGTTATAGTAATGTTAGAGTTAACTATCAAAAAGGAAGTGTTAGCTAATGAAGCATGATATAGTATTGAATGTTAGATTTACAACAATGGTTATTGGTACATTTCCTCTCTTGGTAAATTAAAATTAACTCAAAGGTAATTAAATGCTGATTTGAATTAGGTTAAAACCATATGTCCTCTATGCTAAGTTGAATACATTTCGGTTTAGTTAATTTAATTAACCAATAATAAAGGCTACCACCTATGCTA
Source organism: Pinus taeda (assembly GCA_000404065.3). NCBI lineage: Eukaryota > Viridiplantae > Streptophyta > Pinopsida > Pinales > Pinaceae > Pinus > Pinus taeda. Next base: position 68,247 of record APFE031346415.1, read on the forward strand.
GTTCATGGTTGCTTTTCTCAATGCATTTTTCTCCCAATCATTTCATTATAGTGATGGGAAATATATACATATAGAGATGAGCAATAACTATACTGAAATTTGAACTTAATCTCGATTTACATACATCTCATAATTACATCAAAAAGAAAATTGGTTAAGTTCGTTAATTATTTGAACATAGCAAAGTGAGCTAGTTGCCTTGTTAATTTTGTGTGGAAACTATGAGTATTATCTTAACATAGTAGAGGTTGATATATTGTTGGCAATGAACTTAATCTCGATTTACATACATCTCATAATTACATCCAAAAGAAAATTGGTTAAGTTCGTTAATTATTTGAACATAGCAAAGTGAGCTAGTTGCCTTGTTAATTTTGTGTGGAAACTATGAGTATTATCTTAACATAGTAGAGGTTGATATATTGTTGGCAATGAACTTAATCTCGATTTACATACATCTCATAATTACATCCAAAAGAAAATTGGTTAAGTTCGTTAATTATTTGAACATAGCAAAGTGAGCTAGTTGCCTTGTTAATTTTGTGTGGAAACTATGAGTATTATCTTAACATAGTAGAGGTTGATATATTGTTGGCAATGAACTTAATCTCGATTTACATACATCTCATAATTACATCCAAAAGAAAATTGGTTAAGTTCGTTAATTATTTGAACATAGCAAAGTGACCTAGTTGCCTTGTTAATTTTGTGTGGAAACTATGAGTATTATCTTAACATAATAGAGGTTGATATATTGTTGGCAATAAAACCAAACTGACTTAAACTCATTAACATTTACTATTAGCCCATGATGCCAAAGCAACAACTAAACCTTAAACCCATAACATAACAAGAAACAACAATAAGAAGCCAATAACATGTTTACTTATCTATTTTGAAAGAGTGAAAACTCAAACATTAAGTGTCCTTTCAAAGTATTCACATTTTATCTTTAGTATAGCGTTTCAAAGTATTCACACTTTATCTTTAGTATAGTGCTACATTAGTAAAAATATTGTCACACAATATTACATTAAAAATAAATTATATATATATATAAAGATTCTGATACATAATAGGAAAATTAAATAATTGAAAAAGCTACACCTGGATCTCTCTCATTTTATGTACGCTGATCCAATTTGTATATATCATATCTATCATTTGTGTTGGGCAGTCAAACGTGTACCCTCTGCAATTTACCCCAAATCGCCGAACCAGCATGTAATCCAAGGAGGATTCAAATGGAACCAATCTTCTACTCTCACCTCCAGAGCTGAGTTGAAACTGAACTTGCTTTTCTTTCTCAAAACTCAGACTCTGGATCATAGCACTCCATTCCATTCAAATCTGTGTGGAGCATTATACGATAATAATTTACATGTCCACGTTTCAACATATTTTCATGACCAATTGAACTCGCTGATACTGAAAACTTCTCTGTGACTAAGGCAAGGATGTGATCCGCTAGTTTCAAACTGCCACAGAATGCTACCAGTACTTGAAATCCATTAAAATGAAGAATGGGGTTCATAATAACTTTGTCTGTAACTTTTATAGCTATGTCATATTTAAGCGAATACCAGCGATATCATTAGCAGCATTGGAGTATGGAACCCATATTTATACCGATAGCATATACCCATTGGCTGAGAAGTCAACCCTCACTGCTACAGTTCGCAAGCAGAAGCTGAGACGGATACTGAAACGTGAGGCAGAAGGCAACAATGGTTATCGCGATATGGATTGCAGTGCGGGTTCATGGAATAGATTGATGGTACAATTAGCTCGTGATGGAAAAATAGTGGATGCAAGAAAACTGTTTGACAAAATACCCCAAAGGACTATAGTTTCATGGAATGTGATGATTGATGCCTATGTTCAAAATGGACAATTAGAGGATGCATGCAATCTGTTTGACAAAATGTATGAAAGGAATGTAGTGTCCTGGACAATTATGATTGCGGGATATGCACAGAGCGGGAGAATAGAAGATGCACGCCATTTGTTTGACAAAATGCCTCAGCGAGATGTTGTTACTTGGAATGCTATGATTACAGGATATGTGCAAAATGGGAAACTAGAAGATGCACGACAATTGTTTGACAAAATGAGTATGCCAAATGTGGCGTCATGGAATACTATGATTACAGGATATGCCCAGAATGGGATGCTTGAAGATGCATGCGAGCTGTTTTCTCGGATGCCCAAAAAAAATGTGATTTCATGGACAACTATGGTAACAGGATATGCACAGAATTCGAGGATAGATGATGCTAGGAAACTCTTTTCAGAGATGCCTAACCGAAACATTGTCTCATGGAATGCAATGATTTCAGGGCTTGCTCAGAATGGGCATAGTGAGGAAGCCCTCAAAGTTTTTTCCCAAATGTTGGGAACAGGTATGAAGCCTATTGAATCCACCTTCACAAGTGTTATCAGTGCTTGTGCTGCCTTGGCATCACCACTGCATGGTCAACAAGTTCATACCCATGTCATGAAAAGAGGAACCCCATTGAATAGCTTCATGGGGAATGCCTTGATTACCATGTATGCCAAGTGTGGCAGGATTTATGATGCTCGCTGTATGTTTGAAATACTGTCCGATAGAGATGTGGTCACATGGAATGCCATTATCTCTGGATATGCTCAACATGGTCATGCCAGGGAGGCACTTCAGCTGTTTGATCAATTGCGAGCTCGAAACTTAAAAGTGGATGACATTTCTTTTATTGGTGTGTTGTCTGCCTGTAGCCATGCAGGACTTGTTGTCGAAGGATGGAATTACTTTGATGCGATGAGTCGAGATCATGGCATTTCACCCAAGGCAGAACACCATGCCTGCATGGTCGACCTTCTCGGTCGCTCTGGGATGCTCAGTGAGGCGGAAGATTTCATCAAGAAAATGCCTTTTGAACCTGTTGCTGTTATTTGGAAGGCCTTGCTAGGTGCCTGCAGAGTATACATGGATGCCGATATTGGTAAACGTGCAGCAGAGCGCCTTTTTGAGTTGGAACCACAGAACTCGGCTGCATATGTGCTGCTGTCAAATATATATGCAGTGGCTGGGAGATGGGATGATGTAGCAAGGGTGAGAATAATGATGAAAGAAAGGAGAGTGAAAAAGGATCCAGGATGCAGCTGGATTGAGGTGAGAAATGCAGTTCATACGTTCGTTGTAGAAGATAGATCACATCCACAAATAAAAGAGATACATGCAATGTTAGAGAAATTGGCTAAGCGGATGGAACAGACAGGGTATGTGCCCAGTGTGAGCTTTGCACTGCATAATGTCAAGGAAGAACAAAAGGAGCACCTTCTCTGCCATCACAGTGAAAAGCTGGCTATTGCTTTTGGGCTTATTAGCACCCCACCTGGAGTGCCTATCCAGGTTATGAAAAACCTTCGCATGTGCGGAGATTGCCACATCGTGACCAAGTTTATCTCCAAGATTGTCGAGCGAGAGATTATTGTTAGGGATGCAAATCGATTCCATAGATTCAAAGATGGTCTCTGCTCTTGTGGGGATTACTGGTGATGCAATTGAATCAAGAAGTGAGAGTGATTCCCTAAATAGATCCATCTCAAGGAGGAGTACCTTCGCAATAATCTGGCTTTTGATATTATCATTGCCCCAGAACATTCAAGTGTTGGAGCTAGTTTATCTTACTTCAAAAATCGATACAAAAGTATTCACGAGGTTCTTGATCATTCTGATCTGAAGAGAGATATTTGACCTATTTAATTTACCAGGTCACGGTTGTGTGCTGAAACCATCAAAGCAAAAATCTTCCTTGTGTTCTGGATCTACAGTATCAAGGTTTTTATTCTCGAACACTTTCATGATGCACAACAATCATCTAATGGTGGAAATTGGAGATCAATTCTTAGCAGGAAGGTTGTTTGACCTGATGAAATTGGAAATGATTCTTACATTCCAGAAATTTGTTTTGGAAGTGCACTCAACAAATAGACGTTATTGTCCAATAAATTCAAAATTTCTACTTCCAAATCTTCAACCCTTATCTTCTGAAATGGAATCTATAGCTGGAAAGGGAGAACCTTGCAAGAGTTCTTTAAAAGGATCTTGCCAGAAAGTTTTCAGTTTTCATAAACTTGATGGAAATGATAATAGGTTCAGCTTCAGCAAGTGCTGAAGTTTTCTATTATGTTTTTTTCAAGATTACAGGATTTCAAACATGAAATATTTTCTGGTCTGATATCCCTTAACTTGGAATTTATATTGTAAATTTTTGTATGATTAATGTGTTACTGTGTTTATTGCTCTGATTTTAAAGGTTTATTTGAGAATTAGTTTATCAATGTTGTATTACTAATAAATATTTAAAAAAAGACTTTGGAAATTAATACACTTGAGTAAAAAAGATAAGACTTCAATTTAATGATAGAAAATGTTGATTAAGTTCTAGGCATCTAATCTAAATGATTAAGATTATTAATGATAATGAAAAAAATTGATCAATGACTTCCTTAAAGACATGATCATAAGAGAAATTTTTGAAGTAAAAAATGGGTTTCAAAACAAAAATGTACAACAAAAATCAAATTTATAAAAACTATTAGGATTCAATATGATGATGTCAACCATGGGGACGATTCACTATTTTTTGAGTAAAAAAATAAAAGACTATTTTTTCAACTCATATTTCTCATTTATCTCCCTACTTTTTTACTCAAATCCCTACTTTTTTACTCAAATTTCCAGCGGGAGCACTAGTTGGGTGCAGAATTTAATTTTGCATCCAATGAATACTCATGTTGCATACTTTCAATGGACCCTATCACACGAAAAATTTGAAATATATGAAAAAAAAACAAAACGTTATTGGAATCACATTTTTTTATGTAGTTCACATTTTTCAAGTACTAAGGTCCATTGAAAATATGCAACTTGGGTACTGCTTAGTAAAATTAAATTATGCACTAAGGTCCATTGAAAGTATGCAACTTGGGTACTCATTAGTAAAATTAAATTATGCACTAAGGTCCATTGAAAGTATGCAACTTGGATACTCCTTAGTAAAATTAAATTATGCACCTAACGAGTTCTCCCACTTGAAATTTGAGTAAAATCATAGGGAGATAAGATAGTTTTCTATTTATTCCCTCCAAAACGTGATAAAATAATTTAATCTTATTTTATTATTTCCACTATTATTTTATAATATTCTTTAGGAGGCCCATTTTAGACCTCAAAATTTCTCTAATGGTTGTCTTTGAGAATGGAAAGTGGAGCTTATAACCACCTGCCACCTAGTGGAAGAGGTGGAGTTAGTTACCCAACTAACTGTTTTTGGTAGTGAGGGGGTTTTTTGGTTTTTGTCGTCGGAAAGATTCACGCATTGCAGAACTAGATGAAAGACAATAAGGAACAAGACAAGAAAAAAATGACTTGCATACATGGATGCTCGAAGGACCCTTTTGGATAAAGGAGTCAAGATTGGGTGGAACTAGTTAGCTAGACTTAATTTCCCGAATAAATTGATAAAGTCATTTCCATGAATAAATGTGACTATTTATAACTTTCTATTTGTTTTTACATTTGTAAATACTATGTAGAAAGATAGTTCTTCAAAGTATACATGTGTTCAAAAGAAAAAGAATTAGAGTAACTTTACTTATAGATTAAATCTTATTCAAAAAATTTGTTTTTATACCATTGTGAATTGTGATATATCTTTAAATATTCATGAAAGAAATAATTTGTTCGCTGGTTAAACATTTTACAAAGTATTTTGTGCACAAATTTTCATTGTTTGACTCATAAATTTATATTTAACTTAGAATTTGGTATAGTAGATATAAACTAAGAAGGAATAAGAATAGTGAGATGAAAATTAACTTTAAAGTATAGACAAAATAGTTTAAGTAAACAATGTTGACCTACGTAGAAGAGAATTTGGTTATTCGGTAATCATAACATTATTTGGAAAATTAAAGTTATAGTTGAGGTTAATCTACTATTATACCAAACAAGGTAAATCTAGGTTTATGTTGCAGTACTAGGTTGGTCCATAGTTCCTAAGAGAAAAAATGAGTTTTCAAAAAATAATAGGAAGGTTTTAACTAGTGAAGCTAAGGAAAATTATCTATGCAAAGGGAATGTGTAAAAAGAAAAAAAAAATTAGAATTTTTAAGCATTAAACACAATGTAAAAGTTTTATGGTCTTAGCAATTAAAAAAAAAAAAAACTGAAATTTTAGAGTCATGCATCCTATAACCAAACAAATTAACAAAGAGAATATAGGATGTATACAAGTAGAAGTCCTGAATAGTAATAATTGAAAAAGAGTCATAGTTTTCTTTTTTTAATTAAGGGATTGAACCCTTTTTAATGGTAAAAAGCAAAATTACAGTCAAGACCTATTGCTAACTGGATGGTCAAAACACTGGTATCACAAATTAAAGTAGTATAGTTCAAGAGCTTAAGGTTTCCAACCTTGAGCAAATTAAACAAAAATTATAATTAAGGCACAATGCCTAAAATGATAAGTTCTTCCTCGAGAAGAAAGTCTTTGAACCGTATCCAAAACAACCAAAACTTACAACTCTAAAGACTCGGTCTTTGACAAAATATTCATACGAGCATGCAAATAAACCAGAGAGTTCAAGAGCATTCGACCAATAGGGTGGAAGTCAAACTCGTTGGGGTTTGAAAGCTCTGTGCTATAGAGGAGGTATGAATATTACGTGATACGCCGGTGAAAATTGTATACCTGAAAGTGTCACAAAAACATGAGTATGAGAGTCATGAAAACAAATGATTCGTTATGTTTAAAAAAATATTGCATCATTTTTAGGAAGAACTTAAACCTGAGAAATAGAACTCGTTTGAAAGACCCAAATTTCATTTCCTGTGACAAAAATAAACATTGTTAAAATAATTGCCAAGAAAACCCAAAATTATTATTTATCCAAAATAAGTAAAAGCACTAAATGCCAAATAATTTTTAAAAGATTTTACTATGGCATAGCCAACCCAAAAACGACCATGGCTAAACAAATTAAAGCCAAAATCGGCCAAGGTATGACCTGTTTAGATAGCCAGGGCATGGCCTATCTAAAAACAACAATGGTGAATACTTAACTTCAGATTTAAACAAAAACCAAATAGAACTAGTATACCTAGGGGGGATAATATAGAGTACCAAGGGAGGTACCCAAGGGAATAATGTGATGTAAGGATAATAAATAAATAGGTCATAGTTAATAAATAAAGTGGTTAACCTTCATAATGCAAGAGACCACAAGTAGTTAGTAAATAATGTGAAAAGCCCATAGTATTAGATGTATGGTATTGAGAGATCCATGGTATTGTAGGTATGAAACCTATATAGAAGCTAGAGACTCTCCATTGAGACATGTCAAGGATTATTGCATTGACAAACATGTGGCTTGTGGAGTGATCTCCTTCCTTAAAGAGTATTTGTATGGTGTTACCTTACCTCAAGGGTTTTGATATTAATAAGAATGGAAATGCTTCTTTATTAATATCAAAACCCTTGAGGTAGGGTAACACCATACAACTACTCCTTAAGGAATGAGATCACTCCACAAGTCATATGCTTGTCAATACAATAATCCTTGACATGTCTCAATGGAGAGTCTCTAGGCTTTATATAGACTTCATACATACAATACCATGGGTTTCTCAGTACCATACATCCATTACTATGGGCTTATCACATTATTTCCTAACTACTTGTGTTCCCTTGCATTATGGGGGTTAGCCAATTTATTTATTAACTATGGTCCATTTATTTATTATCTTTACATCACATTATTACCTTGGGTACCTCCCTCTGTACTCCATATCATCCCCCCTAGGTATACTACAACTACGCTATTACATTCAGGGTTTCAGAAATTTAAAACCCTGACCCATGAGGGGATGTCTATATATATATATATATATAAAACAAGGGTGTACTAAGGTTTTAAACCCTAAACCCTAAGTTCATATTCAACCAACAAAGGAAAAAGAAAATGCAAAGAAAGGTGTTAATGAATATTTTTATTCTCTTCAAGGAGAACAATAATAATACCTTATGGAAAACAAAGGCACGACCAAAAGCAAATTTTTTCCAAGGAATGATGAAAAAATCATTATAAATCCATTGTGAACCTACAATTAAAAAACAAAATTGAAAGATGTTACATATAAGTCTAGTTCCTTAACTAACTAAAGGAACAATGTAAATGATCTAGGTGGATATTGGTGGCCACCCACCTATTCCACTTGGACCCCCACCATTGTTTCTTTTAGTTTTTTAGTTTCCTTAATTGTAGCATAGTTTACTATGTTTGGCAGTTTTTTGGGTCCTGAACTTCTAGAGCCGTTTTGAAGCCCTAAACGACGTTTTTTTGGTAATATTCCTTTGGGAAATTTCATTGAAATTGTGTTTTCAATTGTATTCCTCGGAGAAATCTTTCCAATGAGGTATAATGCACATCAAACAAAGATAATATGACCAAGTTACGAGCCCGAGAAGTTGGTTGCCCAACTAATCCCAACGGGGCCCATAAACTCTGATGTTACATCTCCTCAGGTTAAGGTTTTGGTTGTTTAGGGTTTTCTCTTATTGTTCAATAATAAAAAGGCCCTTGAGCCTCATTGTAACTCAGTTCATAGGGATGTAGGCGCCACATATTTTCTTAGAGATAAGCTACCATCGCCCGAGCTAGTCTCGTTTCCATTCTGTTTGTAAGCATTTTTCATTATTTGATATTAATGAAAGGAAGTGTTAATTCTCTTGCATCTCTATATTTATGGTTATATTTGTAAATTTTTGCGTTCCTCTTTAAATTTAGATCAGTGGTATCAGAGCAATCTGCTCTTTCTCTGTTTTTCTTTGCATGTCCCCAACGAGGTCAGGCTATAAGGACTTAGGGCTCAAACTGGTCGAACCTTTGCAAGACCAGCCTCATAAATCTTGATGACCTCCCATGGGGGAAGAAAAAAAAGACAAGGGAGTAGGAGATCCTATCAAAATATTGCTTGAGGAGGCCCTTGAGAAACAAAGGAATGCGATGATGGATAACTTTGCCTAGATCCTTCAATGGTTGCCCACCGACAGCGCATCCACATGCAACAACCTCTGGAGGCTCCACACCTTTTAAGGTACAAGTAAACTTTGACATTCCCATATTTGAGGGCCAAATAGATGCAGACGTCATAAATAAATGGTTGAATCTGCTAGAAGGATATGTTTTTTTCATGATTTTTCCAGCCGAGAAAATATTTCTTTTTCTCTTCTCAAAGTCGCCCCCCACGTCAAGGACTGGTGGAAAACCTATTGCTAGCAGATGGATGAAAGTACGACCTCACTATTTTCATCTGCTCCCACTTGGAATTCATTCTGTGATGCCATCAAGGAGCAGTACTACCCTATCGGGAGCTACGAGGACTAATACATAAACTGGACCATGCCGTGGCAGGGAAGGGAACAGGATGTGCCGAAGTTTACCAATGTTTTTCATACCCTTCGCACGAAGTTGGGTATCAAGGATTCTGAGAAACATTTGGTACTCAAGTACCACGACTGCCTAAATAGATACATCCAGGATGAGATGGAGTTCCTCAACATCTCCTTACTTAGCATGGCGTACCGATACGCCGTCAAGATCAAGCAGAAGTTTAAACAGAAGAAGCGAGACTTTGGATCTACGAATATAAAGCAAGGGAAAGGTGCCCCCAAACTACAGAACAAAGGAAAAATCCAAGGGGAGATGACCCAGGACAACTCGCCAAGGCCACAAGAAAAGGACAACACCAAAAAGCCAAAGAAGGACACGGGAAAGTGGTGCGAGTTCCATAAGAGCTCCACCCACAACACAAGTGAGCGTCGGACGAAGCAGTCACTGGTGGCCGAATTGAAGGCTTCAGAATCAGATGCATGTTCCGAATCTGATTCAAAACCTGACAAGGGGAATGACAAAGGGAAGTAGATTATTGATGTGGAGCCCAACGCCACTGTTGCCACCACAAAGATCCAGAAGGAGGAACCTGGAGATCCCGAGGAGGAGGAGCGTCTCTTCCACTCCCATATGTGTAAAGGGTTCCTCACTATAGTTCATTGTAGATAGTGGAAGCCAAAAGAGCCTCATTGCAGCAGAGGTCATGAAGTGACTAGGCTTACTGACCACAACACACCCACAACCGTACACCATCGGGTGGCTTCACCAAGGATGGGATCTGCGCGTGAGCCAACAATGTCGCTTTCCATACAACATCAAGCCTTTCACGAATGAGGTATTATGTGACATTGCTCCCCTTGATGTTTGTGATGTATTATTAGGCCAACCATACTTGTGGAAGCGACATGTTGTGTATGAGTCAAGACCTCGCGTTGTTATTGTTACATTGGGAAATAAGTTGTACAGGATATCAGAGGTAGCATCGCCTACCGCCATCTCTCTGGTTACTACAAAACAATGCAATAAGCTCATTTCAAAATTCGAGAAATTTGTTTTCTTGATAATACTCCCTCAAGGAAAGAAGAAGACAGTGGCCATGACCTCCAGACAGGGCCCCTTTGCATGACAACAAAAGATGGACAAGGTTGTGGAGGAGTACGAGGACATCTTCACCTCCCCCGCAGGGGTGTCTCTGTATTGTCAAGTCAATCACTCCATCGATCTGACCCCAGGTATGACGTTACCCAATGGATCAATCTATCGACGCTCTGTTCTGTAGAATGATGAAATCAAGAGGCAAATTCAGGAGTTGCTGCAGAAAGGTCACATTCGACTGAGTTCATCACCCTGTGGGAGCTTGATCATGTTGGTACAAAAGAAGGATGGGATTTGGAGACTTTGTATTGACTATTGGGTGTTGAACAATATCACTATCTGGAATAGGTACCTGATCCCACGGATTGATGAACTTCCGGACTAACTCAAGGGGGAAAAATATTTCAACAAGATCGACTTGAATTCTGGATATCACTAGGTACCAATCTAACCCTCTGATGTGTGGAACACTGCCTTCAAAGCCAAGGAGGACCTTTTAGAATGGTTGGTTATGCCTTTCGGGTTAACAAATGCTCCTGCAACCTTCATGAGGCTGATGAATGAGATCTTGCGGCCATTCACCAATTCATTTGTAGTGGTATACTTGGATGACATTCTGATCTTTAGCTAGAGTTGGGAAGAGCACCTCCACCACATCCGATAGGTTCTCCAAACACTGTGGCAAAACAAGCTGTGTGCCAATTTGGAGAAATGCACTTTTGGCATGACCCAGGTTTAGTATCTGGGATACATTGTTGGTGAATAGGGGGTGCATGTTGATCCAGCCAAGATCCAAGTCATTCGAGATTGCCCAGCTCCAACCACTCTGATGGAGCTTTGTAGCTTTCTAGGTCTTGCCAATTTCTACCGCAGGCTTGTGTTGGGGTTCTCTCATATTAATTGGCCTTTGAGTCAAGTCACAAAAGGAGGAGCGAAAGAAAAATTGTTTTGGTCTGAATCTCAACAAAAAGCATTCGCAGAGTTGAAACATCATCTCTGCTCTGCACCAGTGCTCACATTACCAGACTTGCAACAACCATTTGAGATCGAGACAGATGCCTCTGACTATGTTATTGGGGCAATCCTTACTCAACAGGGGAATCCAGTGGCATATCATAGATAGACACTTTCAGACACAATCCAAAAGTATCCCACTTATGACAAAGAGATGTATTCATTATGCAGGCCTGCAGACAATGGAAGCATTACATTTTGGGGAAGGAAACGGTTATCCACATAGACCATCGACCCCTACAGTTCATACAGGCACAAGGGAAGTTGCAATTTGATCACCATCAGAAGTTGTCCACATACCTGCAACAATTCCATTTGAATATCAAGTACAAGAAGGGCAACAAAAATAATGTTGCAAACTGCCTCATCCAACCATGGATCATTGCATTAACAACCTTGCTCAACTCTTGTGTGCACGAGACTTCTGATTGGCCACTTCTCTATAAAAGCAACCTAGAATTCGGCCACACATACCATACGCTCTTGGAGGATCAACAAGTTCCAGATTTTCACCTCCAAGATGCTCTGTTATGCCACCCAGGACACCTGTGTGTTCCTTCAAGCAAGCGTGCGAAGATGATTTGGGAAGCATACTACAGTCGGGATGCTAGGCATTTCAAGGTCGAGAAAATGGTGGTAGTACTACCAAAGTATTTCTATTGGCTGAATATTCGACATGATGTCGAGAAGTACATCAGATCCTGCACTGCCTGCACCATTGCCAAACTGACCATCAAGAAGCAAGGTCTCTATACTCTGTTTCCTGCCCCTAGTTGACCTTGGAAATCTATCTCCATGGATTACATGTCAAGCCTTCCTTCTACTAAGCATTATAACAACTATTTTTTTTGTGGTCATCGATAGATTCTCGAAGATGGCCATTATGGCAGCCTGTAAGAAGAGTATCACAACTACTGCTAAACTCTTCTTTGAACGAGTGTGGGTACACTTTGGGATCCCACAATCCATCATCTCAAATCGAGACAATAGGTTCCTCAGTACATTTTGGTCCAATATCTGGTCGATGCTGGAAACCAAGCTCACTAAGTCCACAACATTCCATCCCCAAATTGATGACTAGATAGAGGTCATCAACAGGATGATCATACACATTCTGCAAATGTACAACTCAAAGCATCCACACACATGGGATGAGAGCCTCCCCTATGTCTAGCATAACTACAACTGGGCTCTCCACAACTTGATTGGCCACAACCCTTTTCAGGTGGGCTTGGGATTCCAACCACTATGTCCCATTGATGTGGCCATACCATTTGCAGCAACTTAGATAGATTCAGTTCATGTCCAGTCTGAAGCTGACAAGGCAAATAGCTTCATTGAGCACATTCAACACATCCTCCAATAGGTCCATGACATATTGGACAAAGCCAATGCTAAGTATAATCATCGACATAATCAACATCAGGGGCCACACAAGTTCCAGGTGGGCGACAAAGTTTGGCTACATTTGCAAAAGAAGCGATTCGTTTGGCCCCACCACAAGATTCACCCGCTTCGATATGGGTTGTACACCATCACCAAGGCTATAAGAGATAATTCTTTTGAGCTCAACATTCCCCCATTCCTTGGCCTGCACCCAATGTTCAATGTGGATCGCCTTCGACCATACTTTCCACCATTACTGGACACATCCGACATTGCAAAACATCTCACACCAACATAGTTAAATCCAGATAGCATGGAAAATGTTGCAACTGATTGGATCATGGACATGTAGATCAAGAACACTCACCAATAGAAGATCCAACTGTATCGAGTTGTCAAAATTGGCCAACTCCTGCACCAAGGAAAATGCTTCACTAGGGAACAAGTTCAGCAGAAGTTTCCTCATCTTATGGAGGAACTCAATGCAATGGAGACCATTGCTTCCTAAGGGGGAAGGAATGATCTAGGTGGATATTGGTGGCCACCCATCTATTCCACTTGGACCCCCACCATTTTTTCTTTCAATTTTTTAGTTTCCTTACTTGTAGCACAATTTACTAATTTTGGCAGTTTTTCGGGTTCTTAACTTCCGGAGCCATTTTGAGGGCCTAAATGATGTTATTTTTGCAATATTGGTGATTTCATTGAAATCATGTTTTCAGTTGTATCCCTCAGAGAGATCTTTTCAACGAGGTATCATGTGTGTCAAACGAAGATAATATGACCAAGTTACAACCTTGGGAAGTTGGTTGCCCAACTAACCCCAACGTAGCCCATAAACTCTTGGTGTTACATCTCCTCGAGTTAGGGTTTTGGTTGTTTAGGTTTTTCTATTATTGTTCAATAATAAAAATGCCTTTGAGTCTCATTGTAACTTAGTTCAGAGGCATGTAGCCACCACATCTCTTCTCACAGATAAGCTATCATCACCTGAGCTAGTTTCGTTTCCATTATGTTTGTAAGAATTTTTCATTATTTGATATTAATGAAAGGAAGTGTTATTCTGCTACATCTCTGTATTTATGGTTATATTTGTAATTTCTTGCGTTCCTGTTTAAATTCGATCAGTAAATCATACAAGTGAAAGGTTAATTATTACTTGGAGTAGTGAGAAGTAGAGTTGTTAAATTACGCAAGTCATTAGAGTAATTCTACTGAGGATCGAAGCCGAGAGGAAATTCAACAACAATATGAAAGAAGTGAATTATCGAAGCCTAAAACCCAAGAGAAATGAGTGAGCAATTGGGTTAACAATTTGAGATATATAAAAATAGAAAATAAAATAAAAATTGTTATAAACTTTTTTGAGGGCTTTGTCATTCACCTGTTCAAGCAAACACTGTGGCACAAAAAATTTGCCACCGAGAAATGAATCTAAAATTGATAAGGGCTAATAATTCTCAACTGTGTGTATACAATTATCGCTGAATAATAGGGTTCAAATGCAGGGCATAGAGCCAAGTAGGCTCTCCCCGAAGCCCTAATGATAAACAAACGACCAAACAAGCTGGTGGTTGGGGAGGTCATTAAAACTAGAAACAAACCCTAAAGATTTCACACTGTCTACTAAACCAAAGAAGAATCATAACCATTGATCTAAATTTCATCAATTTCATAACCAAGCCATGTGGAGGCATGTGTGTTACCCTCATGGCACAATAGAACCAGTCTACAGTTGCAAGGAAGTATAAATTCAATTTCACTATATAACTCATGAACCACAACATAAGGCGAGATAACCTTAAGACTTTAATCCCATGATAAAAATATATAACATATTATAAAATCTAAAACTCGAAAGTGCAATATATATGTGTTGTATATGCTACAAAAAGAGGTAAAAGCGTGTATTAAGGATTTACGAAGTCCTATGTGTAGTCATGGGCCTTGATTTAATGCTTTCAAGAATTTAAGGCGTGGTAATGGAAACATTAATTTGTAGAGGCTACTAGGTTATCAAGTTAGAAATAATACCTTCCATATAGATTATTAATATAAATTCAAAAGAGAAGGGGTAAGACCCCATAATATATCTATAACCATATGTATTTTAACGCACATATATGTATATATTGTGTATGGACCAACATAAAAAAAACATGAACATGTTGGAATAGTTTTTGTGACAGTCTTATTGAGATAATCTAAGCCAAGTTTGAGGCTATATAATACCACTTAAAGTCATAACAAAGATAAGAAATATGGACGATTAAATTCTAAGAGCATAAGCAATTTTAGCATTAAAAATATAAAGGGAAAAGACATGAGAAAGAATAAGAAAAAAATGAAAAAGAATAATAACACCTTGTGCTTAAACTTATAGGTTTACCTTATAATCAACTATTGCAAGAGAGAAAGGGCTAGTGAAAAACTGTGTCATAATATTAGCAAGGAAGATAGTGGTGGATATTGCATCTAATTAAAGAGAATAGATAAAAATAAAAATAATAATTAGTTATGTTTAGAGAGGTATATTACATTTGGTGAAGAGTTTTATGGAGACACTGATTTGAAGAAAAGGCAGTGGAGTTCATTAGATCCTATAATTTTTCCATGAGAAATTCTGGTCTCTCCCATCAGAATGTTAGGAGGGTCTGACACATGGGAAGGATCAAGAACAGATTTCTTCAATCATGATATATGGAATGCATTATGAACTCATAGATGCGACAACAAAGCCACAAAGGAACCCATGTTCGTAATATTGGCATTGATGTCATTTATCACCTTGGTGATAATTTATGCTTGAATTCAAAAGGTTGAAAGTGATGTGAAGTGCAAAGGCTAAAACATGGATAAATATGTAGATTGGATTGGAAAATGGATCTTGACGTAGCTGGTTGGAAAATGTATGCTTTTATTAATCATTAACAGGTAGCTGATACAAATCTGGAAAATATAACCAATTCAAACTAAGAAGTTTCAAGATTTGTATTATATAATCATTGTTGTTGGCCCATTTTATTGCAACTTTATTTTATGTTACAAAATTTTGTCTTTCAACATTGAAAATGAAGAGGAAAATTGTTAACAATCTTGGAAGAACAAGAGAGAACTTCTCATTTCATATTCCTATAGAGAATACAAATAGCTAAGAAGCCATGATTATAAAATATACATTGTTTAATGGAAAAAGAAATTTTAATGTTAAACAGTTTGTATGAGAGTAGCAAAATATGAATAGAATTGAAGAGGAGAAGTTGAGAGGATGTGCAGTAGACTTGACAACAGAAATTCATATCAGGAACCATAACTCTTGACTTGTTATTGTGAGTTGTAGCTTGACAAATAACAGGTTGTAGCCTGTCGAGGTAGGAGCCTTTGTTGGCTTGTACAGGCCTGACCCAGGTTCAGAGGTGATTTAGCCAAGCAAATCTGGTACTACTGGCCCTTTCGAAAACAGTCTGCAGAGCGTAGACTAAGGTCTCACTCGAAGTAGTATGGGAGGGTGCTAGAACTAGGTTTCTACACCCTGGGGATGTCTAATGAGCTTCTGGAGGTTCACAGTTTGATCCTGCGTGCACGTCGCTACGTGCACTTACTATCCCTTCGCGACCTACAGTGATGCTTTCACGCAACCCTACTCGGGGCGAAACCCTTATAATACCCAAGTTCCTTGCTATTTAATCTGTTATTACCCAATTACTTAACTTGTTTATGTACGACTAATGATTATTACAACATATTCAACAATCATATTAGTGCACACAATAAATAAAATAGTATAAACATAAAGAGGGCAATGCACGGCAGATACACAAAAATAAGAATCAACTTCTCTTTATTATTCTTTGATCCAGATTATAGACCTGACACTGCCCTGCGCACTCAGTTGTAGGGGTCCACGCACTCAGCTGCAGACTCTGCTAGGCCTCTACGCACTCAGCTGTAGAGCCTCTTCCTACTACTACAACCCAATACACTTAGACTCCTACTCTATGCTCCAACCATTCGTACTCTTTCTTTCTAATTTTTCCATTCACTATCTTTACAACTTAGAGCCTCGCTCTATTTATACAATCCCATGGTCCGCGGACCATGAGTAGGCCGACATAACTTTGCATTACATTACAATACTTTAGGGCGGACAACCCTATGATTCATTCTATACTTCGCGCTCCGCGCCCGTAATTCACGGAGTCTTACAAAACCTTTAACCAAAACTTGGGCTTTAAGCCCCAAAACATGATGTGGGGGGATTCCATGCCCAACAAGCCCCCAACGCAATCATTGTGACTCGTCCCGAGTCACTCTGCTGGTACGACAACCTTGGCGTGGAGCCCCTCCAACTAGTCCCGTACTACTCAGAGGTCCACGACGCACTACTCTGCGGTTTGTTGGACCTGCTGCATGCACTCTTCCGATGCTTCTTTGTGAGGATCCGCTACCTGCCTTAATGCATAGAGTCCCTGCATTTGTGTGAGCTTGCCCTCAATATCTGCCACAATGGTGAAGGCCTCATCAATCCATGGTTGGATGCATGCCTTGAGAAGTGCCTCTTTCTGTCTGGCGGCATCCCTACTCTTTCACTGCCCTTGCTTGCTGCATCTTTGCCAGCCATTGGGTGAGGACGACTGTCTGCGCAGTTCCCCTTACATTATCATACTGCTCCTACAGTTTGTGCGCCTTTGTTTCCAGGCGTTTTATGTTGGGGTCCTCCTGTAAGGATGTGAGGACATCAAAGGCTTAGTCCAACATATTGGTACAGTCCTACACTACCCATCCAATTTCTTCCAGTTCTGTTTAAATAGTGCTAACGTGCTACTCTCTAACTTCCGAAGGAGTGGAAGGTTGCACCTTCAGCCATTGCTCAGCAATATGGAGGTTCAGCTCCAGTTGCACTCGCGTTGTTTCCTTGTGCGCGCTTCAGACTCCACTTTCCAGACAGTGGATCTGTATCTTTGTTGGTAGGTTTGCGGTGATGGACAACTCTGGTACTCGCTGGCATGCTTCATCAACCGTTTGCATGATTTGTTGGTTCTGTGACACCAGTTCGTCATGCTGCAAGCTGAGCTGCTCGATGTTGATCTTTTTCTCACTCATCACCTGAATCGTGCGACCTTCCCTAGTGCGGAGCTCTGCTATTATTCCATCCTATATTTGGTACAATGTATCTCACTGGGGGGAAACCAAATTAAGGCCAATTCCCTTGATCCTGCTCACTGAGGCTTTTTCATCCTTGTTTTTCATTGTTAGCGCTCCTTTCGATAGCACTATGGTGTTGGCCATCTTTGCGCGTAGCAGCTTCTCTGCTGCTGATGTACATGTTGCGTCGTAGGTGGCTGCGATTCCTTCCTATGGGGGCCACACCTATAGTTCTTGTAGCTGCACCCTTAGGGCCCCCAACACAATCTGCTACTCTGACATGGCTTCCTAGAGCGCTTCCTTGGTGACCTCACGAACTGTGTCACCGATGTCGTAGAGGTCACCTTCTGTTTAAGTGATTGGGTTGATGGCCAATTTGGATGCCTTGACCCTTTTCCGTGGACCCGATCTCTATGTGACGCGCGACCTTTTCAGCTGAGTGGAAGTCATGCCCAGGTCCACACCTTCTTCTATGTCCTCTGCTTCCTGTCCTATAGACAAGTCCTGGCCCTCCTCGTCCTACGTTGTGGTGGCCCCTGTTGCCTGTGCTACTGCTGCTTCTTTGGTGGTCTTTTTCTATTCTGCAACTTCCCTTGTTGCCTCTCGAATAACCCTTACCTCTGCGGCCGCTTTTTCATTGCGCCTTTTCTCGGCCAACTTCGTGACACACAACTTGGTTGCATCCTTCTGTTTATGTGCTGCTTTTCTATCCATCTCTGCTAGATCCGGGGCGCACCATAAATAAAACAATATAAATGTAAAGAAGGCAATGCACAGTAAATACACAGAAATAGGAATCAACTTCTCTTTATTATTCTTCGATCCAGATTATAGACCCAACACCGCCTTGCGCAGTCAGTTGCAGGGGTCCACGCACTCAGCTACGGACTCTACTAGGCCTCTGCGCACTCAGCTGCAGAGCCTCTTCCTACTACTACGACCCAATACACTTAGACTCCTACTCTATGCTCCAACCATTCGTACTCTTTCTCTCTAATTTTCCCATTCATTATCTTTACAACTTAGAGCCTCACTCCATTTATACAATCCCATGGTCCATAGACCATGGGTAGGCCGACATGACTTTACATTACATTACAATACTTTAGGGCGGACAACCTTATGACTCATCCTATACTTCGCGCTCCACGCCCACAATTCGCAGAGTCTTACAAAACCTTTGACCAAAACTTGGACTTTAAGCCCCAAAACATGTTGTGGGGGGATTCCGTGACCAACAGTCTTATGTGGGTTGTAGCCTGTTGAGGTAGGAGCCTTATGTGGGTTGTAGTCTTTTGTGGAATTTGGAGCTTCCTTTGAGGTAGGAGCCTCTTGTAGGGTGGAGCCTACAAAAATATGATGTAATGAGGAAGTAGGAGCTTTCCTTCACATCACTTTCAACCAAAAATTCATGGTTTTCTCCCTTATGGGTTTCCAATTACATCTGGTGTCTCAGTGTGTTGTTTCTTGAATATTGTGTGAATTCTCTTGAATTCTGAATAAATATATTTGCAAAATTCTCTCTCTGGTAACTGCAAAAGGAAACCATTAATAATTGAGTATATACATAAATCATGAGATGCATAATAAGAAAGTCAAGTTGAGAAAAAATTAATTTTAAAATCATTGATTCACCCCCCTCTTCGTAATTTACAAACATAAATATCAATTGGTATCAAAGCCAAGTTTCTTCAGTATCAACCTAACAACTGGAAGGAGGTCCTAAGTCAGTAAAATGGCTAGTCAAGAAGGATGCTCAACAAATAAAGCCCCTCTATTTACTAGTACAAACTATGCCTTCTGGAAAGTGAGAATGAAGACATATTTAATGTCCCTTAGAGTAGAAGTCCAAGTTGTTGTGATGGTAGGGTACTAAGAACCAAATGAAACAACTGGTGAAAAAGATGCCAAACTGGATTTATAGCTAATGCAAAAGCTATGAATGCACCCCTGAGTGGATTATGTGAGTCTGAATTTATTAAAATAATGCATTGTCAAACAACGCAAGTTATTTGGGTTAAATTAAAAAATATTCATGAAGGAGATAAAAAAGCTAAATATGGCCAAATTACAAGTATATAGAACATAGTTTGAGACTTTAAAAATGAATGAAGATGAAGATATAGCTATATTATTTTCAAGAGTTGATGAAGTCTTAAATGTCATGATGGGTCTAGGACAAAAAATCAAAGAAAGTGTAATAGTTCAGAAAATATTGAGATCATTACCGTCTAAGTTCAATCCTAAGGTTTCAGCTATAGAAGAGACAACAAACTTTGAGACTTTGAACAAGGACCAACTACTTGTTCCTTAACAACATATGAGATGAGAATTCCAAGAGGAAAGCCAGTCACTAGAGAAGAAACTTTCAAAGCAAACAAATCCATAAAGGAAAAGGAATGTTCATGCTCGAGTTCTGATGAAGAAGAAGCAAAATTTGTCAAAAGGTTGAAGAAAAGTACATGCAAGTACAAAGGAAAACTTCCATTTAAGTGTTTTAATTGTGGAAGAGTGGAACAATATGCCTCAAAATTTCCTTATAAGAAGGAAGGAAATCAACCTAAAGGGAAAGAAAATAACAAGTCTAACAAAATGCAGAAAGAGAAAAAGTTTAAAAGTTTAAAAGGAAAAGATTTTATGCTCAAGAAGATAACAATCTATCTAAAATCTCCAACGAATCCTCTAGCAAAGATGGAACTAGTGAATTCATGTTGCTGACCTTGGAAGAACTTGAAAAAAATTGTGAATATGAAGAAGAAGAGGAAGGAGAGGTAGATCTTGAAGGAGAGTTGACGAGTGCACTAGATGAAATAGAAAGTTTTAAACAAAATAATAGAAAGAAGAAAGAGATAATATTGAAATATGTAAAAGAAAAAACAAATTCAAAAGAAATTATCAAGTTGAAAGTTGAACTTGAAGAAGCAAAGAAGGTGGAAGACATTTTGATGCAACAAATAAAGGAGAAAAGCCAAGAGTGTGAAATATTGGAAGAAGAGGTGGTAAGTATCAAGAAGAGGCCAGAGAAGAGACAAATTGAATTAAACATGAATATTCAGCAGATAAAAGGGTTTAAAAAAATGGATGTGATATTAAATGCTCAAAGGTATCCAATCATAAAGACTGGGTTAGGATATGAAGGAGAATCCAATGAATCCAAGGCAGGATAAAATAGGACAATCACTTTTGTAAAAAAAAATAGGGGAGACAATGATAGTTTACATCAATCTGAGAACAAAAATTTGAGCAACACTTCAACATCAAATGAACAATTGAAAAGAAACACTGCTGGAAAAGTACAAAAGACAAAAGGAATGGTCAATAGAAAAACAAACTATCAAAGACCATACTTCTTTAGGAGACAGGATTATCAAATTTCAAGTTGGTTATATTCTCAAACGACATCCACTACCAAGTAGCAATATTTTTTCTATGGATATTGTTATTGTTGTAAAAAATTTGGACATAAAGCCATAGATTGCAAAGCTTATATCAAAATAATTGATTTGGGAAATTCTAAGAGAAGTAAGGCTAATAATGGATTCACAAACATTAAAACAAACATGAAACTAGACAAAAATGCATTTTCTCCTCTCCTTGATATCATTGAATGTTTCTATTGCCACAACTTTGGGCACAAGTCATATGAATATCAGCTTAAAGGCAATAGATTATCATCTCAGAATAATTATAGAACAGATGGATGCATGCAATTGAGAAAGAAGAAGGAAGAAAATAAACTTGATAAGTGTGACCTTTTTTGTATGCTCAAGATCAAAACAATAAATGGTACGTGAACAATGGCTACTCTAGACATATGACAGGAGATAAAATCAAGTTTGTATCCCTGGATGAAAATAAAATTGGAAATGTCACATTCGACAATGATAAGGTAGGAAGAATAGGAGGAAAGGGTACAATTAGTCTGAATGATGGAAGAAGGAAGGCTCAGGATGTATTGTTTATAGATGGTATAAAACATAATCTATTGTGTGTAAGTTAGATGTGTGATGAAGGTTGTGATGTTATTTTCAGAGCTCAAGATTATGAAATCAGGTCAACAATCGCTAGGAAGATTCTGGTAAAGGAGTTTAACAAATATAATATATATTATATATATATATATTTTCTATATATATTATATATATATATATTTTTATATATAATATATATATATCTTGAAGGAAGAGAGTGAAGAATGCTACATCAATAAACAAGATGAATCGTGGCTATGGCATAGGATATTGGGGCATCTCAAGTTTGATCACATCATTAAGATTAGTAAGAAGAGAGAAGTTAAAGATCTACCAACAATAAAAAAGCCTCAAAATGCTATCTAAAAGTCATGCCAAATGGGAAAACAAATATGAACATCAGTCAAAGTCAAAGATAAATTATCAAGTAGTAAGCCTTTACAACTAGTCCATATGGATTTGTGCAAGGCTTCCAGAAGCACCAGGAGAAGAAAAATATTTCATGCTGATAATTGATGACTATTCAAGATTGACATGGGTGGCATTTCTCAGAAATAAGTCAGAAGCATTTGAGAAGTTCAAAATATTCAAGGCATTGACAGAAAACCAAATAGGGTGCAAGATAGAGTACATAAGGTCATGCAGAGGAGGTGAATTTACTTCAAATGAGTTTGCAGACCTGTGTGATGAACTTGGCATAAAATGATAGTATAATATTGCGGACACACCTAAAAAAAAATGGAGTTGCGCGGAGACAAAACATACATGTTCAGCAAATGGCCAGAGTCATGATGCAAGAAAGAAACATTCCTCAAACTTATTGGGCAAAAGTGTTACATACAACAATACATATTCTCAATAAGGATCATATTAGACCACACTGTGATAAGACACCTTATGAACTTTGGTATGGTAATCCAGCTTCAATCAAACATTTTAAAATATTTTGGATTAAGTTCTATATCAAAAATAATGATGAAAATCTAGGAAAGCGTTGATGGTGTTGGACCCACAAACATTCAGGCGATCACCCTAGTATGAATTCCCAACTAGACCTCACACCGTTTGGTGTGGGGGTCCCATCCAGTATGATGGCCTGGTTCCCATTATCTTAAGGATTTGCCTCAACTCTTGTTGTTCAGCACAGGTGAGTGGTTTGCTTTGTCTTCGAGAAGTGAGGTTCGTGTGCCTTGTGAGTGTAAGTGTACTTGTGCCAATGGTTCTTTCAATGTGAGGGGAAAAAGGTGAAGGTGAGTTCCAGGTTGAAAGGGATCAATCCCAACTCGGCTAGGAACACACAACACAAAAGATATACACAGCTTCTGATGGAGAAGTCCACTTAGATGCGACAGTCACAACATACAATGTAAGATAACACGTGCAACACTCACGGATTAGTCTGAACAAGTGCAACGGTTGTTACAATAAGGTTCATGTGAAAGGTCTCTCTGATGTCCGATAGAGCAGTCGACACAGATTGGACAACATTAGCAGCATACACAACACATTTCCATTAATATATTATGCATTACAACAAATGAATCAGTTCAGATGTAGAACACATGTTAAAGCAACATGCATTACAGGTGTTAACGATCAATATTACAACAAATACAATACATGTATGAAAATGTGTTGGCCTGTTGACAGGCTTCTAAATTAAGCGAAATTTCCAAGACAGATCCTTACACCATACATCACTAAACCTATCAGCGGGGCGTTGGAGCCACTACTTACTCCTCAAAGAAAAGATTACAGACTCTCTTGGCTATGTGGGAGGAGCTGAGGTGAAAAGTCCCTTTCATGTACAAATAAGGGGGGTATTTATAGCCAAGGGTGAAATTGACCCTTGTGGCTATTCGACTACCCTGATGACCATTCGACTTCCATGAATTTTTGACTTACATGACTCTACGTTCAACAAGTGGGTCTCTTAGACTTCCACGTTACATCACATTGATTGAAAACAAGCCCATAATAGAGATGTGGGAAACATGATTCATGACTTGAATCGACATGACTTGACATGACAATGCTGGCATATTCGTGCTACTACTGGAGTGCATGTCGAGCTACAGTGCTGCTGAATGATGGATTTCTTCATGGTGTATCATAGCTTCACCTCCGCATGGTAAAGTTTGTAGAGTCTTTGATGGTCCTTGGTTTGCTTGATGAAGCATTAGCATGTTGTTCCTTGCTTTCATGCAGTCTTTGATGGTCCTTGGTTCGCTTGATGAAGCATTAGCATGTTGTTCCTTGCTTTCATGCTGGAAGGCTTGACAGGCTCACTTGTTCATGATGGTGCATGTTTGTCACATTCGTCCACTTTGCATGCTTCATTCATTCATCTGTTGGTGAACCTATCCATCTGAACGTACTCCCTTCGTTCATCCCATTCGTCATCTTGACATGTTTGTTGGTGTACCTGTACCTGCAGTCATTCATGACGAGACAACATCAAATCCAAAACCTTATAGTCTACCATGACACATCATCATTCGAATGCAGGTGACTGGGAGAGGCAACAAGGCTATGATGCAGGATGATGGCTCTGGGAAACTACTGATGAAAACTGCACAAGAGTCATTGAGAGATGGAGACAGACAATCTGAGTTGACAGTGACTATCTGCAAGGTCTAGCTCGGCTGGGGGGCAAAATTGCGCAAATTTTGGGAGGGACAATCTAGGTTGCAGGAGGGCAAGGCAGGAATGCTCTGTGCATTTTCTAGAATGAATAATTAGCAAGGGCTAGATAGCTAGATTTGCGCAATTTTCCAGAGGAATGGGTTGGGCTGCATGAAGGGTCAGCAGGAAGGGATTGCGCAGTTTTTATGGGGAACTGCCCAATAGACTGGCAGCCAGAACTGCGCAATTCCTAGAGGGAACTACCAGTTAGTTGTTGGGATCACTGGCATCCAAAATTGTGCAATTCCTACAGGGAACTTCTACTTGGTTGCTAGGGCCACTGGTAGCCAAAACTGCACAATTCCCAGAAGGAACTGGCAGTTGGTTGTTCAGTCACTGGCTGCAGAAACTACATAATTCTTGGAGGGAACATGTAGTATGTTGCTGAGAGCTACTGGTTAGAAAAAGTACACTAAGGATGGGAGGCCAACCTGCTGATCATCTCTGCGCAATTTCTGAGTTGATCTGACTGATGGGAAACAAAAGGCTTGCTCATGAGCACTGTGAAATTTCTGAGATGAACAGTCGGTCGACTGTCTAGATGACTGACTGGGAAAAATGCACAATTTTTTGAAGGAGACAGGGACGGGCACTTGGTGTCTGTCTGGCCTATTTGTGCAATTTCCTCAATCAGTTGAATGGGTGAGGTCAATGGCCTCTGTGCAAATTTGAGGCGATTCATTCCCGGGGTGACTGTTATGTCCGACTGTCTAAGTGGCCAACATGAGATTTTATTGAGCTGCTTGTGGGTAGCGCAGCTTGAAAGGACTAGCTTGGTGCTTTTGCATTGTTCTGGTTGACAGTCAATCGAGTCGAAAGTATGGTGTTGGTCCAACTGTCAGTGAGGATTCTAGTCACCAGAACTTCAACAAAAATGGCTACGTGTGTGAACAGTTGAAAGATGCATAAGTGATCATACGAACACACACTCGCATGACTTGACAAAGAAATGACCAAACCATCTAGATACACATGTTCAACATGATCGATCGACGGTGCAAGCGACAAGCGCGACACTCGTGATTGATTGTTCATGATTGAGACGACGCTTGCGCGACAGTGAATGTGACTTCGTGTGTGAGTGCAACAGATTCTTTCATGGCGAAGACAACAAACACATACGAAGCAATGACTTTGAGCATAACCAGAAGACAATCGCAAGCATGACTTAGACATTAACATGTAGAGACTTGGATGCAGTGAAAAATCAAGGCGAATATAAAGAATCACACAAGCTCAGGGAGTGAGCCTGAGCGTGTGCAATCATCAAGAGAAACTCTTCAAGGGAGGCTTCGAAATTGGTGCAAGCCAAAATTTTGGAGGGTGGTTGTAGCTGCTACAACAGAATGTTTGATGCTCGATCAGATGAGGGAATATTTTTGGGATATTCATAAAAAATTAAGGGATATAGATGTTATAATAAAATACTACATAAGATTGTGGAATGCATAGATGTAAAGTTTGACAAAGAACTACTTGATAAGAACAAGAACACAAGTTTTATCAATCCTCTAGATCATCATCATTATGATAGTAAAGAAAATGAAGTATAAGATGAAGAATTAGAAAATACAGATACTCATTCAAAAGGTCCCTTAAGACATGCAGAAAAAAATCATCCTGAAATTCAAATCATTGGAGATAAAAGTGAAGGATTGCAAAGAAGGAGGCAACTTGTAGAAAAGTAAGACCAAATTCATATTTCTACGTTGTCATAGATTGAACCAAAGAAATTTGTTTAAGTAAGTAGAGACAAAAATTGGATAGTTGCTATGAATGAGGAGTTAGACCAGATTGAAAAGAATAAGACTTGGGAATAAACACCAAGACCAATTGGAAATAATGTCATTGGCACAAAATGGGTATTCAAAAACAAGATGAATGAATAGGGTCAAATTGTTAGAAACAAAGCCAAACTAGTGTGTAAGGGGTAGTCACAAGGATAAGGTCTTAACTATGAATATACCTTTGCACCAGTTGTGAGAGTGGAGGCAACTAGGATGTTTTTGGCTTTTTCTTATTACAAGGAGATCAAAGTATACCAAATGGACGTAAAGTTTGACTTTTTAAACAAAGAACTTGAGGAAGAGGTATATATGGAACAACTAGAAGGGTTTTTATTATTAGATAATCCTAACTATGTTTGTAGGTTAAAGAAGGCACTGTATGGTCTTAAACAAGCACCATGGGCATGGTACTCTAGACTCGACAAGTACCTTCAAAAACAAGGTTTCAGGAGAGGAGGAGCTAATAGCAATATTTATATCAAGGTTGATAGACAAGAATTACTAATTATGGTTGTGCACATGGATGAAATCATTGTGATCAGAGCATTAGCATAGATGGTGTTGAAAATAGCAACAAGGAATGATAAAAATAGAATCCAGAAATTCCAATTTTAATTTGTCCTTGAATTAAAATTGTGAATTAGATTTAATTTTAGTCTCACCAGCTGCTTGGAAATAATTAATTTATTCATTATGGATTAATTAGTTGGAGAAATTCAAGTTAGATGTCTTTTTGAAGTCATGCAACAGTTATCCCTTAAATTAAGGAGATTATCCCTTAATTAAGGAGATAAGATTGAGTTATATTTGAATTGTAATTAGTTAGTTTAGTTTACGGAGTTAAGCCCACTTAAATTAGTTCCAAACTGTTTGAGGAACTAATTGTGAGTTATCAGTCAGTTGATGCATGCATGCACTCAACCAGTGTACTCCAGATAACTGAAGATTACCTCATCAGAAACTCATGCATGTCTATTCAGAGAAAGACCCGGTTGAGCTAAATGTCAAGGACAGTGTACTATTAGTTGCATGTCTTCTCCTATAAAGGAAACTCATGTTGCAAAAAGATTAATGCACAGGAGGATTGCACAGTTCTGATAGGGTGTGAGATCAATGTGAGAGATCAACGTTCCACTTGGTAACAGGAGGATCACTCGGGAGAAACTGTGCAAGGAAATAAGATCTTGGAGGGCAGAAGAGAAGGCTTGTGAGAAGCCAGGATTGCCTGTGAGCATCTGTGAGCATTGTATTGAGAGCTGGCTAGCTGTAAGAGCTAAGGATTTGTATAATTTTGATGTATTTCCACCTTGTATGATAATACATAGAGTGGGGTTTTTAGCTGAGGCTTTCCCCTAAGTATTTTTTGTGTTTCATGTGCATTGATTCTTATTCTTTTGGTTATATGTGTTCAGCTCTGATTCAGCTTGATCTTTAAGCTTCCGCAAGTTTGATAGTAGAAGTAGATTATAGTATTTTGCTTTGGTATATTGCATTATCGAGTTAATCTACAGTCAGATTTTCTACATAGGTCTCAAAGGTAGATTTGTAGAGTATTTGCAGGAAATTCCACTCACAACAGTGCCCACTACAAATCAATCATGAAAAACATGCTATATAGTGTTAGGGCCTCTACAACAACCATTAGCGTAATTCCTTCTTCTTCTTCTTCTTCTTCTTCTTCTTCTTTTCTTTTCTTTTCTTTTCTTCTTCTTCTTCTTCTTCTTTTTTTT
>APFE031346415.1:102008-133573 GCA_000404065.3 Pinus taeda
CTACAGGCAATTTATTAATAAAAGAATGAAAATTTACATAAGCTTCTCTCATGCACGGTGAACCTACAAATGACCCTCCATGTGCTTTAAATAGAATTCAGGGACCAATCGGGTGTCAAGCGACGGATCAAGTGTCGGTAATACCGAGGAGAGAATGAACCGTCGGATCACTACATATCGTGACCGTCGGATTGTAAGTTACAAATGTACATAGTAAAGAAACACACTTTACCTAACTCTATACTAGACCAAGTTATACTTAACTATTCCTACGTGTCGGAATATCCTAACAATAACATCCCTAATTCTTATCAGAGTACATGACACAGGAAGAATGTATGCCCACGATGTTATCTAATCTATCAAATCATTCTCCCTAATTGTAGTCAAATTACACGACACATGGAGAAACCATATCTAGAATGCAATCATTAATCCCTCTCAACCAAAGAGACATTCTCCACAAGCCTAAGTTGTCATGAAAGTACCCAAACTTCCCTTAAGAATGAGGCTTCAACAACATATCGACTATTTGCTCATTAGTGGAGATATACTCGAGCTTCACTACTCCCTTCTAGACCATGTCTTTCATCATTTATTACATGCACTTGATCAAATCCTATAAGTGGCCTCTTAACCTATATTGCTTCTAAACTTTCCAATTCAACTGCAGTATTCTTAGCCTCTGCGATATTGCTTCATGCTCATCTAATAAATTATAACCGCGTCCAAACTGAAGCAATATACGAATCCTTGCAGCTTCACAAGGTCCATCATTACATATGCTTTCAAGTCAACTTAATTGAGTACTCCCTCTTACACTGATAGTCCATCATCTAAGAATTTGAGGTCAACTTTCTCTCGTGTCATAATAGGGCTTTTTGATTGCTCCCTCTAGAGGAAATACTCTCTCCACAAATGCTCCCTTTGACACATGAGTCATTCTTTTTTCATCAGAGACAAATCATATAGGATCATTCTTGATCCATTCAACCAAGCCCAACTTACAAAGTCTTCTTCAATCTTCAAACTTCTTTTC
Source organism: Pinus taeda (assembly GCA_000404065.3). Classification (NCBI taxonomy): domain Eukaryota; kingdom Viridiplantae; phylum Streptophyta; class Pinopsida; order Pinales; family Pinaceae; genus Pinus; species Pinus taeda. The sequence goes on from APFE031346415.1 coordinate 103,048, forward strand.
ATGTTCTTCAAAAACGTAGGGTAGTTCTTACAATAGAGACACATGTCTTGTCATGATCATATCCCTTTTTCTAGGACAAAATTCTCAAATCTTGCTCCCATGCTACCATCTACTGCACACAAACTTTAAACTTTTTGTTCTCTTGACTACCTTTGATCTTGGATTTCTACTAGTATAAAATTTGTAAACTCAACTTATGATTTAGGGAAAGTCCTCTTGACACATAGTTTGCCTCTTTCTTCCACTTCATCCATCTATGTCAAAAGCTTGGAAACTTTTATTATGTACCTTCAATCCTCATAGGAGGCCATGGAAGAACAACTACAACCAAGCAAAGAACTCAAAGACAAGAGACTAGCTCATAGTCAAACAACCACAATAAGGATAATAAAATAAGAGAGATACAAGATACTTATCTTTTGAGAAGAATTCCAACTCCCTCTTAATTTGTTGACTTCGTGTATTCATTTGCAATTTTATCAGCTTCATCCACATCATCATCCTGATGCTATTCCATCCTTGCAAAAGCTAGGGTTTCTTCTTTAAGTGGAAATGATTAATCTTAGGGTTTTGTACGGAAACCCTAGGGTTTTATTATTTCAGCCCTTAGTAGGGTTTACAAACCCTAGATCTTCCAATATCAAAACCATAGAATCTAGCCAAGATTTAGTCCTTTTAATCATAAAATAATTACACAAAGGAACCCAACCTCTAGTAATGCTTATCTGATTCAATACTCCCTTGACATAACATAATGTCTATGTCAACAAATGGTGTTGATGATTTGCAATATTTGTAACCTTAACATCCTCTCTTATGCATCATATTCAAGGCAATGCACTCCTTTTGATCTATATCATGATCCGATTCACCAAGATGGTTAGCATACCATTCTTTAGTAGATGCACATCAATAATTTAGAACAAAATCCAGTTAACATATCTTTATGACCTTGAATTGTTGTAGAAAATACAAAGTAGTATAAGGTTTGCAAAATTTCTTGACCTTATCTACAAAGTTTCGGATGCTACTGCCATTTCTTTCATTCAATCTTCATGTTGTCATGGATTTTGCCAAGCTCATCAAAGGTGAAACAATGGACAATCCTATAATGTTGCTTATCAACGTCAATGCTTTGATCAACCTTATAACATATTCTCATGTCACTTTCAAACTTGGATCTCTAGCTTTCAAGTTGTCATCATTGTAATGAAATTATTTAGATTAGGAAATATAACATATCTATGAGGACCATAAAAACAAATACCAAATCAAATCTTTCTTCAATAAAATTCTATGAATAGGGATCACTTAGATTTCTTGACGATAGAGGTCTCTTCAAATTTCTTTGGGATGCTTTCTTCAAAGGGACATTAGGTTGGCTCCTTTGTAATGCATCAATTCTTGATCATAGGTCTCATAACCTTCTTTTATGTATAGAACAAAGACTCTAACGTTAAATTAACTTAAGGATTCAACTTCCTTTGAAGTCACTTGACTTCTATCCTTGTAGCTCTCTGATATAAATTTTGAACTCCGTATTGGTTTATCTTTTAAATAGAGATGCTGTCAAATTCTTTTGGTTTGATTATTCCATTGTAACACACCAAATTGGCTTTACATGGTATATCCAAAGAACACTTTAACCTTGGGCTATAGTAGCTATTCTTTTACTTTTGTTGAACTTTAATATTTATTGTTGCACCTTAGATTTTTGATGCTCTTCAAAACAATAAAAATTTGACATTCAATACAAGCTCGAATCCTTAACGAATTTGATCTTTAAAATCATGACAATACCCTTTCATTTTTCAATAAGGACAACATAACTTTGGCCTTTAATGACTTGAGACAACTTGGTTAATGTAATCTTGGACCTTTGAAATTTTCTGAGGTGACTTTAGTTAAGAGTTCCTTCTGCAAAGTCTTCAAAACATAAATTGTTGGCAGACTCTTCCATAAATTTTAGATATGGTTTGAAGTTCATTGAGGCTGCTTGATCATTGAGGAGATCCCAAGGATCCTTGGACCATTAAAACAATGTCCTATTTCTCAACAAGGACTTCTTTCTTAACCAACTTCCTAAGATTTGGCTTGAGGAACCATTACAAAGATAATAATTTGAACGCAAATTTTGAGATTAATCATTGTGAACAAGATACACTTAAGTAACACAAGGAAAATGATAATTCAGATTTCTTGAGATGGATTCTGTGGCCTTTTGTAACATGACAAAGAATTTCAAACCTTCTGATATTAATGGCCCTTTTGAGACTCCTAAGGCTTTCAATTTAAGGTACTGCGTTTTTTTTCTGCCTTATGTAATCAACATTGAGGTTTTTTCTGCCTACTTAGACAAGAGTTAGGACTTCAACCTGTTATTAGGCTTAATAATTTATTACAATGCCTTTCAATATGAGGCTTAGAATCAACTTCAGTTTGTTTGTAGTATAATAGATTTAAAGACCTCCTTCAATATAGTCTTGAGATCTTTCATAAACTTTGAGACTGGAAGTTAAGATTTCAATCCTCCTTTTTGGCCTTCTTGCAGGATTTTTGGTCCAAATGCAAATTGCAAACTTCAACCCTTCTTCTTGACTATCAAACCTTTAAGAATACTAATATTCTTAAGAGTATTTCCAACATAGATTTATTAGGGCATAAAACAAACCCTAAGGAACAAGTCGTTGCTCTTTAGATACTAGGCTATAATACCATGTTAAAATTTACAAATCTTCTATATTGATAATTGCTTTTAATGATTTAGTTCCTTTTACATTATTATCCATCATTTCATTATTAAAAATTCACAGAAGTGATCAACCATTTAACATATATAACAAAAAGATCATGAAGAGACAACCAATAAAGAACACGACAATTTACCCTGGGAAAACCCACATGGGGAAAAACTTGACAACCTTTCCTTAGAGAAATTTCATCAAGTTCAATAGAGATACATCAATCATATGCTAGGTCAAAATAACCATCTATCTAGTTAGGTCAAACCTAGTCCAACCCTCCCAGTCAATTCCAATAGCTTGCCCAAGAGGCTCACTATAGTTTTCTAAGCTAGGACATAATTTTGGCCCCCCTTTTCCTCCATATCTCAGTTTTGCAACTTGACATGCCTCAATCTTGCATCTCATCCTATAATTCGTCATGCCTCATACTACAAATTTTCCTATAATTCGTCATGCCTCAAACTGCAACTCGTCTTGCAACTCGTTGCGCCTTGGACTTTTGTATGCTTGCCTCAGACTCGTCTTATGTGCTTCCTTAGGAGATCCGAACTCAATATGAATAGAATATTTGAATTTCCACTTGGAGAGGAGGTCGGGTTACATATATGTAGTCATCTTTCCATATGAATGGGTACATTCCTTAACTGAGCCGACTTGAATATTTGAAGAGGTTGCCTTGACTTGGAGGAGGCCGACATGGCTAATATGGAGCCATAAATCTTCATATTTCTTTCTTTTGCAAAGGCCATCAAGAACATGCCTTTCACATTTTTCTTTTGACAAAACAATAAATATTTTTCTTTGATCACAAACATGAAGAACATAATATATATATATATATATATATATATAATATATATATATATATTATATATATATATATATATATATATATATATATATATATATATATATATATATGACGCGAAATATAATTCATCTTTCATCATGAGAAGTACACAATTTGTACGTTATGAAGATCAATGATAGCTACAAATTTCAACAGGTAGGATAAGACATTACAACATCTCTTCCATACTGCGTTGGAGAGTGCCTCTTGGTTCTTTGGGATGTTTATGCATTCAAAATTGTGTTTAAAACAACAAGAAATCACAATCACACTAGAAATTCTATTGCTAAATTCTAGCCAAAAAGTCATTTCGTTTATTGGTTAGATTATGCCTAAAAAAACCATTAAAAAATTGTATTAATTTTTTATTTTTAAGATATTTTTTTTTCAATTTATAATATAATAGTGGATTAAAGCCCACCTTCGTATACTTTTTTTTCTTCTTCTTCAAAAATTCAAAAGATCTTAACTCAAGTTGTTTGGTGCTATGTCATAAGGTTCGTCGAACTTTAACCTTGAGGTTTGAATTTTGGTGAACCTTATTTTTTTTTTGTGGTTCGACGAACCTTAAAAAATTATGAGGTTCCAAGAACCTCATTGAACCTCATAACCATTAACCAAGTGCCTAGATCAAAACTCATAACTTCATGTCACAACTCAAGCTTGTAATTTATCCTTGCAGTTTCCATGTCTGTGATAGCCTTTTTGATGTTTATTGATGTCGATTTCTTACAATTTTATCCTATAATTCATTATTATATATATATATATATATATATATATATTGCGAACCTCAGCAAAAAAATTCGAACTCAAACCAAACCTAATCATTGTCAAACCCGAACCATGTGACATAGGAACTTTGATAGACAATTCATTTCCCAACTATGTCTTGAAGTTACTAATATTTTATATGAGATATACTTAATATAAATTAGCTTATCTATATATGTTAAATAATTGATCACTGTGTATAAGTATAAGACAATAATGTAAGCAAGAAAAGCAATTGTGATAAATGAATTTGGAAGAATTCAAATTTTAAAATTGAAAATTAGTTTTATAGCTAAAAACCTTTTAATAATGCAAATAATCACATATTTCCATTTATAAAATATTAAAGAACTTTATAATTTTAATCATATTATTCATTATTTTCCAATTTATTTAATTAAATTTGAACATTCATAAATAGTGTTTTAATTATTTAATAAAATATATAATTATTTTTTTTTTTTATTTTTTCTTTTTTTTTCTTTTAATTTGTTTATTTTTATATATATTATATATAATATATATTTTTATTTATTCTTTATTATATATATATTTAAATTATAATTTTATTTTTTTTTCCATATTTTAATTTATGTCATTTATTTTTTGTTTCATATTTTCTATTTTATGATATTTAATATTATTTTTATAATATATATATATATATATATAAAGAGATAAACATATATATTGAAGTGTATATATGTTAATATAAACAATATTAGTTAATCATATTTTGGGATGACATTCAACAATACAATATTTTATTAGTTGTTTTATTTTTGTGATGAAATCTTTGTCTTTATTATTTTTTAGTTTTATTAAGCTATATTCAAGTTAAGTTACATGTGTTAGGATATTCCGACACATAGGAAATAGTTAAGTTCAACTTGGTCTAGTATAGAGTTAGGTAAAGTGTGTTTCTTTACCGTCGTACATTTTGTAACTTACAATCCGACGGTTCATTCTCTCCTCGGTATTACCGACACTTGATCCGTGGCTTGACACCCGATTGGTCCATGAATTCTATTTAAAGCGCATGGAGGGTCATTTGTATGTTAACCGTGCATGAGAGAAGCTTGTGTAAATTTTCATTCTTTTATTAATAAATCGCCTGTAGTAGCCACGTTGGCGCAGGCCGTGGACTGTTTCCCTCTCTGAGGGTTTTAACCACGTCAAAATATTGGTGTATTGATCTGTGATCTGTTTGTGAGCGGTGTCCTTTTGGTGTTCTGTCTGAGGAACTTACCCTGTAAATTCCTACAGATGTTTATCCCTTAGCTCGAGCTATTTCTTACCAGATAGGGCCTAGCATTAGGTCTTGGTATCACCTAATGAAGTCCTCCAAACGATGATGCATGCGAGTGTGCCCCCTTTGGGATCGTTCTTGATAATATGTTGCCCCCTCCAAACCTACGCCCTAATTGATAACAACTTTAAATTAATCAATATCCTCAAAAATTGAATCATATTTATGGATCAGTTACAAACTCCAATCAATGAAAATTCATGTCCAAATTCCTATAACCCTAAAAAAACTTATTAACCTAATTCTTACACACTTTCTATCCATTGTTTTCCCATGAAATAAGATGATAGAGTCATGTATTGTTTTCCTATCATCTACATGATTTATATTAGCATTGGTTTATGTAAGGGATCCTTGTATAGTGATTAGTTATAATTGTAGGGGGAGGTGTGGAATTCTTAATAGTTATTAAGTTGTTCATACCCACAACCAATTGACCAATGGGACAAGAAAATAATCAAAGTTGTATCTTGTACATATAATGTATTTCATTCTTAATAATAATTGAAATGATTACAATTTAAATCCATCTAATGTTTGAATCTTAAAAGAAACTGAGAAATAGTAAAAAAATATCATGTAAATCCTTTTATATCGCAGATTTCTTAACATGTTAATCTTAAACTAGAAGAATTGTCTAGTGTTTGAATCTACATGGAGTCTAACATGGTTATATTATTAAATTATTTAAAGTCTGGAACTGCAATTATTCAAGGAACCAAAATAATACACTTCAAAATCAAACTTGGAACAAATTCACTCAATTTTTTTTTGTGCACCTGAAATTGGATGGGAGAAAACCTTCTGTAATGCATTTTTTCTATCAATTGATCACATATCCATTGAAATTCTTATTTTCTAAAGTTATGGCAAGTAAAAGTGACAATGTGTGAGTTCATCTAGGATAATTAGTGTGAAGAAAGACATGTACCATCAATATGTGGAGAAGGCATGTAGTTACAAGTTTGGAAAGTTGCATGTTATGAGATGCACAATTCTACCACAACAACATGCACTACAACCACACACATTATTAAAGCTTAGGGTTTTATTACCGGCCAAGTGGGTTATTTTTACTGCATCATTATGTTCTCTTTGTATGATACCCTAGCAAACTTGATGAAATTGAGGATGAAGCCCACGACTATATGGACAACCTACATCAAGTGTGTGCATGTAGATAGAAAACTTGTCCAATGTCCATAGCATACTAGTTCCTCCAATCTTTGATATGAAAAACATGGATTTGTGATACATAGGCAAGAAGGTAACAATTCACAGGTTTATTTACATAAATTGAGGTTACAATGAATGCTTGACATATCTTAGAAAGACAATTCATTACTTGTTGTAGGGTTTTTGTGGTGCTATTACATACCATGGCTAATTATTTGGATTATCTCATTGTATTGATAAAGACAAAGTGATCGTTCTAATGTGAATTCAAAATGCATTGATTTAAATCTTGTTCATTAATATAAATATAAATTTACTCTAAAGTTGACTTACATTTTTTTTACTCTAAAGCTAGCTTGTATTTATCTTGTTTTTTGTATTTTTTTTTAATGCAAGAATTCTTTATTATTTTTTAATGTAATTTTACATAATGTGACAACATCTCCCCTATGCTAGGTTGTAGAGCACCTCTCGATATAACAAAATCGATTAAGAATTTTACTTATTAATAATAATAGTAAAACACATTTATTCATTAATTAAATGAACTAATATATTTGTCTTAGGTAAGAGGTTAAACTAAATTGATAAGATAATGGATCTCATGAATGGGAATAAAGCTAGATGCTTTATAAAAAGCATATGACTAGGCTATTAGAGTGATAAAAAAGGAAACTAGCTTTCATGTGTATATTATTTAGGTTAAATTTGCATAATTATTATTTTTTAACAGTAACTGGTGAATCGGTAACTTCAAAGGATTGTCTTGGGAAAGACCCAAGATCAAATCACAATGATTGCCACTATTCATGTCAATATCAAGATATTCAAAATTTTCTATCCTTTCGGGCTTATAGGAATTACTTGTCACGATTTTCAACATGTTTAAATTTTTGTTGCACAAGCTAACATGTCTCTAGAGAATAGAACCCAGGTGAAGGGGGAATTAAACTTGCTAGCTACCACTTAAGCTATTCTCCTTTCACTAAATTTGCATTTTTTTGGTCATAAATTAAAACCTAAATTTGTATTTGATTTCTTAAGTGTTCATGTTTCTTGGATTAAAGAAATAGGTTAACAACACAATACTCAAAAGTATCTAACAAGAATGGAATCCCATTCCCCCCCCCCCTTTGTAGAATCAATCCATTTATGTCACATTCAAAAATATTCATACAAATAGTTGTCACTAGTTACTAGTCTGCCACTTGGGAAACCTAACCAATAACATCTATTCAAAGTTTTATGATTACTAATTCTATGTGCTATTTGGTTTCCTGTCAAAATGAAAATAAAACTAGTAGAAAAACTAAACCAAAAACTGATAGACATGCCAATTACATTTTCCATTGTGAGAACTATGTTTAAGGTACCTAACTCACTTGATCTTTATTCAGCTGGAGAGTCCAATTGAACTTGTACTTGTGGCCCACTATCATTTTCTGAGGAGGAAAAGTCAAGATTTCTCAAATTCTTGGCTAGAGTTGTTACCTTCCAGTTAAGTCTGTCAACTTTGTCCATTAATTCTACCATGCAAATAATCATTTCCTATTGGGTTTCAACTTTGTCAATAAGATCCTTGATATGCTAATATAAATTAATGGTTTGCATGTATGAGGTGGTTCTTTCTCTGGAGGAGTTCCCCAAGTATGGTATCCAGTCCCTAGTCTCTTGGTCAACCTATCTATTAGGAATATATTTTCTGGATTGTGTAACTTTCTCTTCAAAACAAAAAATTTCCCTCTGGGCCACTACAGGGATGATATCCATGTATCATCCCATGGTTGCGTGAGTTGTTGCCTGGGCTTGGGTTTGATGGGAAGAGGAAGGGAGAAGATCAGCAGTAGGGGAGTGTCTAGGGCATCCTCTCCTTCCACCTTATTGAGATTCAACAGACATGCAACATCTAGCCATAGTATCAGTAACAAAGTAAGGTGGATAGTTAGGTGTAAAAATATCGAGCATAGGGGAGGCAAAAAAAACTCTGTGAGGGCAGGGTAGAAAAAGGAAAGATGAATTAAGATAAAATTCAAAGAATTTGCAACTAGGATATACAAACAAAGAGAGTAGAGGCAGAGTTGCCCAAGGATTAAATGGAGAAGGTAGGAGAGGGAGAGAACAAAGAGGGGAAAAAGAGAAAGGTAGAGTGGTCACAAGGGAGGGAAACAAACCTCCCAGAATCAACAACCTGAGGAAGGGGATGTATAACCAGAAAATTACTAACTCAACTCTTGATTTCAAAGCTGCAATCTGGAAGTTTAGAAAACATAATTATAGATTGAGATGATAGAAAAATGGAACCTGAGAAGCCTGAGTCTGCTTCATAGCATGTCGAAGGTGGTGTCTCATTTGCATATTATTTTCCAGTTGATTTTCACTGTTAGCTTGACATGCATCCGAGTATCGGTAGGTACTCATAAATCGACTTCCTTTCAAATTTTTTGGATGCATTCCAGGAATAGAAATCCCATAAAATCTCGCAGAAACCCATAGATGGTAGATGTTCTTTGTGCAAGAGACAATAAAGAGGGTGTCTAAATCTATTTGCATCCATCCTCACAAGCCTTCTCCCATAAATTTTCATTATGGCCTCCAAAATTCCCCTACAATATGGATGTCAGACAAATCATCCTTCACCTGACTCCCACACAATCAAATTCAACTACGCTGAAACCTCCCACGAGCTGGCCAACATACTTCCCCAAGAACATTGTGTGTGCATCCATGCATGATGTCATTAGGAGGGAAGCTTGTCACCCTCATTTATGTTGATGGCTCTTATAACGGGCTTAGGAGGATGACCCCTATTCAAGCACCTACCGTGGGTAGATTTAATGGTGTAGTTATCCTTAAGTAACCATGATGAGTTAGCCTATATTAACAACTAACAACTAATAACTGATAATTTTGAAGTTGGTGTGGTTTTTCTTAAATAATGGTAACAATGATGAGTTATCCTATATTAACAATTAATAACTGATAATTTTAAAGTGTTGTGGTTTTCCTTAAGTAATAGTGATGAGTTAACTTACATTCACATCTAATAACCAATAATAACAATAATAATTATCCTCATTCTAGGGCCATTAACTATGATAGGTTTTGCCATATTTAAAGTAAAATAAATCAATATAATTCATCTTTACTTTAAATTTTAAAATGTCAAAAAGCTTATATTTTACTTTATTTTTAATTCTTATAAAATAACTTCAAAATTAAAAAGAATTTACATTAATTTATATCAATAAAACAAAATGAATAAAATACATTTTACAGTCTAACCTAATTATGTAAAGAAAAGCAAAAAAACATTTTTCAATTATATGAAATTGAAATATGAATAATAATAGTTCTAGCTGGTTTGGGGATTGCCTTGTTAATGAGGAATTATGTCCCATGAGATTTTTGGGTTCGAGTCCTTGGGTTAGGTAAGAAAAACATGAATAATTTGAGAGACTTATATGTATATATATACACACATTGTCATAGATCCATATTAACTCTGAATCTACCAATTTAATTATTTTTATGAAATTTGACGGAGTCAATTTTTTTTTATTGATAGTTATTTTTATTTTTATGTAATTTGATCAAGTCAAAATAATAAACAAGACCTTACATTATAACATTTACACTGCGCTGAATAACATGTTTCGGCAATAATTGTTTTATTTTAATTTAATTTTTATATAATTTAATCGAGTCAAATGTTAAACAAGATATTACATTACAACATATCTACATCCTGGAAAACAACTCTAAACACAATAAACTAATTAAAAAATTATAATTTTAAAATTTAAATTATGTAAATATATTTGATTTTAAAAATACAAGGTTTCCCATAACCATTCATATTGCTAATATTTATTTTGAATTACAATAAAGAAATAAATAAATATATATATATAAATAAAGATCAACGACATGCGCATGTTCTTTCGTTCGAATTTGCCCATCCTTAAATAAGTTTAGAATTAAGATTAATAAGCATAAAAATTTTAACTTTTAATTCGTTTAATAATTTTCCTCCCTATTTGAATTAAGCTTAATAAACATGACCATTTTAATTTTGAATTCGCCCTATTTTTTCCAGCAATTTCAGGACTGTCGCGCTCCAAATTGTTTCAGACGTTTCTTTGCGAATCTCGAAAATAAGTTATTTTTAATTCATCAAAATTGCCTATTTCAGAGTGCAGAATTGTCAACCTAAATACTCAGAGACTGTAGAGATCAGAATTAAACCGGTTGTAATATAATACCCAAACGAGTTCAAAACTATGAAAATTGCTAGGGGTTGCAGGAAACCAAATATGACACTGCCATATCCACTCTGGCTGGTATCAGGTTAGCCACTCCGGTTCAAAATTATCAGAGCTTATATATGCTGTCAGCAGAAGCTGATAAGATAGTGGGCACATAACTGATATGTTTTGCACGAGAAAAATCAGTTGGAATGGCTTTCCTAATATCGAGAAACTCATCAATGGTGGCATACCTCATATATCCCAGTTTGGTTATGGTACTGAGCTTAAATTATCGAATAAAAATGATTATTCCTGTGTTGCCGTTGGAGCAAATATAACGTATGGATTGGACACCAACAGCAAGGATCGCTATGCGCGCCGGGATGTGCTGTTGTGGAACACACAGATTACAGAATTAGCCCGCGAGGGTAGAATAGATGATGCGCGGCAAGTGTTTGACAGAATGTCTGAACGAGACGCGGTTTCGTGGAATGCGCTGATGGCTGGATATGCTCGAAATGGGAGGATAGATGATGCGCGTCATCTGTTTGATAAAATGCCTGAACGAAATGTGGTTTCGTGGACAACTATGATAACAGCATATTCCCAGAATGGTAGAGTTGTAGATGCTCGTCATATGTTTGACAGAATGCCAGAACGAACTGTTGTGTCGTGGAATGCTATGGTATCTGCTTATGCTCGCGGTGGTCTGTTGATGGAAGCACACCAACTGTTTGACAGAATGCCGGAACGGAACGTTATTTCATGGAATGCAGTGATTACAGGATATGCTCAGAATGGGAGAATGAGAAAAGCCCAAGAATTTTTTGATCGATTACCAAATCCAAACGTGGTGTCATGGATTGTAATGATTGCAGGATATGTCCAGAGTGGGAATTGTAAGGCAGCCTTAGTGTTATTTTCTAAAATGCATCGGGCAGGTGTGCCACCAGATCAGTCTACTTTTACAAGTGTTCTTAGTGCATGTTCCAACTTCGAACCTTCAGAACAGGTGAAGAATGTCCATGCTCTCATTGCTAAGAAAGGTTTCCATGAAGATGTTGTTGTTGGGACTGCTCTCATTAATTCCTATATTAAATCTGGCCTAATAGATGATGCACGTCGCCAATTTGATGAAATGCCAGAGAAAAATGCATTTTCACATACTACAATGATCGCAGGATATGCACAGTATGGAAAATTAGAAGATGCATGTTACTTGTTTGATCGAATGCCTGAACCGAATGTGGTGTCATGGACTGCAATGATTACAGGATACGCTCAGAATGGGAAAATTGAAGCCGCAGAAGAATTATTTGAGAAAATGCCGGAGCATAGTGTTGTATCATGGAATGCAATGATTGCGGCATATGTCCATAATGGAAAAATAGCCAGTGCACGCAAAATATTTAACAGAATGCCTGAACAGGATGTGATCTCATGGGCTGCAATGATTGCAGGGTATGCCCAACATGGTCAAGGAGAGGAGGCTTTGAGTCTCTTTGCCCAGATGCAACGAGCAGGTGTGAAGCCAAGTCAATCCACCTTCACAAGCGTTCTCAACGCATGCGCCATCTTAGCAGCTTTGGAACAGGGCAAGCAAATACAAGCTCATAGCATCAAAACAGGATTTGAGTTAGATTCTTTTGTGGGAAATAGCCTTATTACAATGTATGCAAAATGTAGGAGCGTAGAGGATGTGTCACAAGCATTTGACAACATGGGAGTACGAGATATTGTATCATGGAATGCTATGATTGCAGGATACGTGCAGAATCAAAGGCTTGAGGATGCACGCAAAGTTTTTGACAAGATGCCAGAGCAGAATTTGGTGTCATGGACTGCAATGATTGCAGGATATGCTCAGACTGGGAATGGTGAGGAAGCTCTAAAACTATTTGTTCGTATGCTGTGGGAAAGTATGAAACCAAACCAATCCACCTTCACCGTTGTTCTTAGTGCATGCGCTAACTTGGCAACACTGAAACAAGGAAAGCAGATTCAAGCCCAAGTGATTAAAAGAGGTTTTGAGAATGATGTCTTTGTAGGGAATTCTCTCATTACGATGTATGGGAAATGTGGAAGTGAAGAAACTTTTCAGGTGTTTGACAAAATGCCTGAAAGGGATGTGGTTTCATGGAATGCGATGCTGGCAGGATATGCTCAACAAGGGCGTGGAAAGGAAGCTTTCCAACTCTTTGAGCAAATGAAAAAGACGGGCACCATTCCAAACGAAATCACCTTTGTTGGCATTCTATCTGCATGTAGCCATGCTGGCCTAGTAGATCAAGGATGGCATTACTTTGAGACCATGAGTCGAGATTATCACATCACACCGGGGCCTCGTCACTATGCTTGTATGGTTGATCTTCTCAGTCGTTCTGGGCTTCTGGATCAGGCCAAGGACTTTATCAATAAAATGCCTGTGGAACCAGATGCAGTTGTGTGGGGAGCCTTGCTTGGTGCCTGCAGAATTCATACTAATGTTGATCTAGCCAAGTGTGCAGCTGAACACCTTTTTGAATTGGAACCACAGAATGCTGGCAACTATGTGCTACTGTCAAATATTTATGCTGTAGTTGGCAGGTGGGATGATGTCCGCAGAGTTAGAGCGATGGTGAAAGATCGAGGGCTGAAAAAAGAGCCAGGTTGTAGTTGGATGGAGGTTAACAACACCTTGCATACATTTCTAACAGGGAGTACCACACATCCACAAACCAAGGAAATACATGCAACATTAGAGGAATTAAGTCGGCAGATGAAAGACATAGGGTATATACCTGATACAAACTTTGTTTTGCATGATGTAGAAATGGAGCAAAAGGAACATATTCTCTTTTACCATAGTGAAAAGTTAGCCATTGCTTTTGGCCTTATCAATATGCCTGCTGGAACACCTATTCACATCATGAAAAACCTTCGTGTATGTGGTGATTGCCATACTGCTACGAAGTTCATCTCTAAGATTGTCAAACGACAAATTATTGTGAGAGATTCTAATCGGTTTCACCATTTCAATGATGGATTCTGTTCTTGTGGGGATTATTGGTGATGCCAAAGGAAACAAACAAGATAAATAAAAATTCTGCATTTTGTCACTGATTCGTAACCATATGCTTTGAAGCTTTTGGCATTAGACCAAAAACAAGTAAAGAACTTCAAACCAACGTGACTGGCTTTTTATGAGAGCAACCCGAGTGATATCTGTCTTATGTACCATGATGTAGAATGGATTGGTTAAACCATTGGCCAATCTGTCTTCTGCTGGAAAATCCCAAGTTCTTGATTAAAATACCCTTCAGATTTGAAAAGTTCTGGCTATCACACCCAGACTTTCAAGAAAACATGCACACAACTGGTGGAATGAAACATCTATACACCATGGCTCTCTCATGTATCATTTTCAAAAGCCCAAATATGCATGTAAAAGATGCATTCAAAACCCTCCCACATGACCATCGGAGGCACTACTATGGGAGAAAACATGCTGAAATGATGAAACGCCTCCTTTGGGAGTGTCAATTTTCCAAGAGTCATTGGACATTCATTCAAGACCATTACTATATTCTTCTTCAAGAAAAGTTTCACTGGTGTGCCACATTGTTTGGAGATTGCAATTATCTGGTTTGGTCATCCTTCATTGGGATTTGACAGTGCTCCAAAGTTTTTTCCTTATTCACCCTTTGGAAGATTAGGTATAAGTATGTTTTTGAGCCATGTCTTTGTTCATTTTTTGCACCATATGGGTTGATGAGGTACATCCCAAGTTGTTGGCTTGGCCAAGGGTGCCTTGTTGATCAACGATGTTCACGCTCTGCATTATAGATATTATTTTGACTTTATTTCAGCTCTAGTAGCTCTACGGAAGACGAAATAAGTCCATTGTATATACCCCTCCACTTCTTGATTCAGTGTTTCTAAATATTAAATGTATTTTTCAAATAAAAAAATATAATCACTAATGTATACTTGGATTTAGATTATCTTTGAATCTTAAAATATATGAAACGTAACAGAATTAGACTCGAGGGTTAGTTCAATTTGTTGAACCATATAACAAAGGCATGGTGTCAATGGGGAGGCCCTAGGTCATAAATTCAAACCTGGTCAAATCCCTTGGGGTTAAAATAGTTATTGTTGTTGGAAGTTGAGCCACTCTCCATCTAGATATTTTAAGGAACAAGTAGGGGTTCCACAAAGTTTTCCTTGGAAAAACAATAAAAAGAAATGTTACACAATTAATGATATGAACTATCAAACATTATCTCAAAAAGTTGGTGGCTAGATCATATACAAGGAAAAGTCATTTATCCCCATTAGGTAGTTCAACCATAGTCAACATTTTCCGTTCCTCATATGTAACACCTATGTTACACCTATGCAAGAATAGGTGACCAAAAGAAAGGAGCTGTCCCCAAATTTGCAGGAAATAATGGGCTCAAAGCCGCAAAACACATATATTAAAAAATTCCAAAGAATAGAGAAAATTTCAAGAAGACTTCAGAAATTAAATAAACCTTACATTATACAATTACATAACACATACAACTAATTGCTGTTTTTTGGTAAAGATAGTTGGGTCATTGTTATGCAATCTTTAGTTTTTGTTGTGCCATCTATACGGTACCAAATATTTGAATTTAAGTAATGAACATACGTTGGAAGTGTTTACCTGGTATTAGAGTTCAGAAAGGAGCCCGATATAAGGCAATAAAAATATGTAACAAAACAATGGATCATAAGAAGATTTAGAGGAGGCTGTGAAGATTGAATCACTAGAATTTGAATTTATCAGCATAAACTTGTTAGTAGTTTAAGTTTCTTCCCGGTTCAGTCCAATGCAGCGTATGGTTTACCTAGATTTAGTTAGACACGATCGAAGAAAGTTTAACTATCTTTAAAGTATAATATGGGTGAACTAGCACAACAGCGACACTCCAATGGCACTCCAGTGTAGAACAATCCTATAATTTTACTAGCACAACAGCAACGCTCCAATGGCACTCCAGTGTATAACAATCCTATAATTTTGTAATTTTGATTTTAATACAACTTCTTTAAAAAATGCATGGATAGGTATTGTTTTCTGTGTAACACTAATCATACCCCCACACTGCATGCCCAAGTTTTGGGGATCCATACCAGGTGCTCTGTATCTGTCTCCCCACATACACACCGTATCCATGTACCCAAGATACCTTGATTATAGTTAACAAGTTATGAAATTCTCTACCTGAAGTCATGCCAGTGAAAAGTCTAGTTCACAAAATAAAGTCATAAGCGATCCTAAACTAAAAGGGTACAAAGTTTACTAATTACAAGACTATTCCATTAGACTATTCCCATCAATCATCCCCTGTGAAACAGTACTGATGACTTTAGGTAGAGACAAGAATCAGATCTTCGACATAAGGTGACAAACACTTCAGAGACTGTTTTACTGCCATTAAATCCACGCGTGCAATTACACTTTAGCAAGATAAGTGGAACGGAAAAAAAACATGCAAAAACAGTATAAAATCATTTACATTGCCCACAAACCAACCATATGATATTACTTTATGTTAACGAGAAAGGAAATACAAATGTGAGGCTCCCACTTTGTCAACATACTTTTATTCTTGGGGCCAAATCCTGTAGGGGATTTCTTTTTCTCACTGTAGAACTGGGAATTTGTGTAGTGGAACACAATGGGATGTTATCCCCTTCACCCGGTTTCAAATCTCACATGGACATCTTTGGCCTGTTGTGAGAAGGCTCAAGGAGTAGACTCCCCCACCCTCGTGGAGTCTTGGCTCTTGCTAAGTCAAGAATTTCTGGTATATCTGTTGGGTGTCGGGTTGTAATTCAACAAACTCTTTCAACACAATTTTCAACCCGAAGCTATGTAAGCTTAGAGGCGTAGCACAGGAGATTGGATTATGCATTCGAAGTGTTTGAAGGAATGGAAGCAGACGGGTATATTCCAGAGGTCATAACCTTCAATACCCTCATTAAAGGGCTTTGCAGGGTGAACAGGTTGGAGGACGCTTTCAAGCTTTTCAATCAAATGAGGGGCAAATGACAGGCTCCTAATCTTATTACGTATACTAGCCTAATAGATGGGTTCTGCAAGAGAGGGAAAACCCACGAGGCTTTGGGGTTGTTGGCTGTTATGCTGCGAATGGGCCATGTGCCTAACACAATCACGTTTACCATCCTCATGGATGGGCTATGCAAAGAAGGTAAGCTCCAAGAGGCCAAGGAACTACTGTATCAGATGTTAAAAGAAAGGCATAACCCAGATGTTATTACATATACTGCTCTGATTGATGGTCTTTGCAAGGAAGGCAAGTTAGTTGAGGGTACGGAGTTCGTCTATGAAATGTCTAACAGAAATATATATCCTAATGTTTTCACATACAATGCGCTTATAAATGGTTTCTGTTAGGAAGGCAAGTTGGACGAGGCTGCAAAGCTTTTCCACGAAATGTCCAACAAAAGCATATGCCCTAACGTTGTGACATACAGTGCACTTATTAATGGCCTCTGTAAAGAAGGCAAGTTGGACGATGCTATGAAGTTCTTTCATGAAATGCTAAACAGCAACATATGCCCAAATGTTGTCACATACAATGCGCTTATTGATGGTTTCTCTAAAAAAGGCAAGTTGGACAAGGCTCGGAAACTCTTCTTTGAAATGCCCAACAAAAATATATGCCATGATGTTGTGACATATAGTGTGCTTATTGATGGCCTCTGCAAAGAAGGCAAGTTGGATGAGGCTATGAAGTTCTTTCATGAAATGCTAAACAGCAACGTATGTCCGAATGTTGTCACATACAATGCACTTATTGATCGTTTCTCTAAAGAAGGCAAGTTGGACAAGGCTCGGAAGCTTTTCTATGAAATGCCCAACAAAAACATATGTCATGATGTTGTGACATATAGTGTGCTTATAGATGGTTTCTGCAAGGAAGGAAAGCTGGAGGAGGCTTTGATGCTTTTCCATGAAATGCCCAGCAAAAATATAAGCCCAAATGTCATCACATACAATGCACTTATCAATGGTCTCTCTAAAGCAGGCAAGTTGGACAAGGCTATGGAGCTCTTCTATGAAATGCCAAACAAAAACATATGCCCTGATATTGTTACATACAATGTGCTTATTAATCGTTTCTGCAAAGAAGGCAAGTTTGAAGAGGCTAGGAAGCTCTTCTATGCAGTGCCCCCCAAAAACAAGTGCTTCAATATTGCCACATACATTTTATTTATCGATGATCTCTGTAAGGAAGGGAAATGGCAGGAGGCCATGAAAATGCTTCATGAGATGCTGGACAAGGGGCACAGTCCAAATATTATCACATTTACTAGTATTATTGATGGTCTTTGCAAAGAAGGCGAGCTTCAAGAAGCTCTTTGGTTGTTAGATGTTATGGTGCAAATTGGCCATCAGCCTAATGAAATCACATACAATACACTTATAAATGGGTTTTGCAAGGTGGGTAGTCTGGAGAAGGCCAGGGAGCTCCTTCAAGAGATGTCTGAAAAAGGGTGCAGGCCTGACCCAGTCAACTATAATACATTAATAGATGGACTTTGTAAGCATCAAAAGTTAGATGAAGCTTAACAGATCTTGTGCGTTTGACACTAGAGCAAGGTCTGAGCCCTGATTTCATTACATGCTGCATATTGATGGACGGACTCTGGCAAGTGGGTAATCTTAGGGAGGGGCTAAAGTTATCTTAACAGATGAACGATAGTAGTCATCTACCTGATATGATTGCATATACCATCCTCATGGATGGACCATGCAAAGAAGGCACATCCCAAGAGGCCAATAGACTATTGCACGAGATTCCAAAAAAGGTTTGGAACTTTGACACGACTATGACATATTTAACAGCAAAAAACAGACCCTGTAAATGTATTGCTTAAATGCACTTCGTAAGATTCAGTAGGAGTGAGTGAATTGCAACTGATGAAATGCAGGGATTGCTTTCGTAATAATGCACTATGCAAGCTATCTGCAACAGGATTGGTGGCTTAGTTTGATGAAATGATCTGAGTGGAATTTCGTTAAGAATGCACGAGGCATGTAATCTGAAGAGTGAAAATGCATTTGGTTTAGTGTTTAGTGGGCTGCAAATCCCGATTAAATGCACCAATCAATCAATCTAAAATCGGTCTAGCCCAGCAGTTAATGAGTTGCAACTGGTAATTGATGAAGGCCTAAGGTAAATATTAATTATATTGTTCACGTTAATAATCTGGATTGGTTTTATAAAATGGTTAGTGGTTTGTCATTGATATTGATATAATGTACCTTCTGAATTTCAATAATAATGGTTTGTACATCTATGTAATATATTAACCCACTTTTATTTCTTGAAGCGAGGTTTGTTTCCAATGTTGCAGGTTGCTTTGGCATGACTCCTTTTTGTTCAATGTTTTTAACTCTTAAGGCTGTTTGAAATATTTGGTTGCATCTGTTGAATGCCCAGACAATAGATTTATTGAGTATCTGGTCCCATTATGATACACAACGAGTTGTAATGATTGTCACAGCACGTATTGGTTGCAAACTTACAATATATTTTTAAAATCAAACATCTGCAAATACTTGAATGTCTAGTCTCCACTGCCCAAATTGTAATAGCTGAGCTAACTATATTCATGGTGTTCATCTACTTCGACCTTATAGCAATCACCTTGATTTGCAAGTTGTCATGGATATGCCTTTCAACAGGGGACCATTACATGTTTTTAGTCATAAGTTATATAATTGTAGCAAGGACAGGTGGGTTCAATTACCTCTCAGAGTTCAGATGGTCAAGCAACAAGCAGTGGGGGCTGCTTTACTGTATAGGTCCACATCCCAAACAGATGCAATGGATGTTAGTATTTAAGGAACCTTTTCTCAATTTCCACTGGGATCCCCAAGCATGGGGCATCTGAAAGTAGGTTTTCTGAAAGGCCTGGTCAACCAGAATGTTAGTTCTACATCAAGATAGGTGACTGAAAATTTGGCATGACATGTAGATACCACCATCCTTGGGAGGGGATCAGTCTCTCAACAAGCAATTTCCTCAATCCTCATGGCCCATCCTCACGACCTATAAGAATGTTTTTGTTTCGTCCATCCTGTTGTGCTTTAACTTTTTAAGTTGTCTTTATAAAATTGGAAGTAGATCATTCATGCCTGAACTTGCTTTGATGTTGATTATGTTCAATGCTTTCAGTTGTTTACATTGTTATATGGCATCCTGTGTTTCTACTCATTTTCTCTAAATGAGGCGTAATAGCTTTTCTTCCTTTTATCCTACTCAAGTATTCATACCTCTGCGATAAAAGTGTCGATGGCACATTTGAAAATTGCTTTTGTATGTTCTCTTGTAACCTAAGTCATCTAACACGGGGATTCGGGATTCGTAGGCTACGAGGATTCGAGTGTTGGATTCGGACATGTTGACCCCCCGGAACAGGACACGTAGGATTCTTTATATATTATTTTATTAACTATATATATATATATATATTTAAAAATATATATCTATATTAAAAATTAGATATTTCTTACACAAATTCTCATTAATGATACAAATTCATTGACTTCAAACATAGATCTTCATCTAGATGTTAGTTTTACTGTTTACAAAGTAAGTTAGTAACATTATAGCATACATAGTACATACAAAATTCTAATATCTACATAAATCCTCACAAACCTCATAAACTCTTCCAAACCTCATAAACCCTCACAAACTTCATAAACCCTCACTCATAAACCCTCACAAACCTCATAAACCTCATAAACCCTCCTTCATAAACCTCATGAACCCTCACTTTTTTGCGATTTGAATCCCAAAATCGGGACACGACTAGGATTCGATGGTGTCCTGTTAGGACACGTGGTGTTCCATTTTAGGATTCGAATTCCCATCGAATCGTGTTGGATTTGTGGGATTCGGACACCTGACCTGTGTTGGACGAATCCGGTTTCATAGCTTGTAACATGTTAGAGATATAAAATGTGGAGTGCATGTTTGTCTGCAGCTTGGAAGTTGTTATAATATGTTATACATACTATCACTTTCTTTTGGATGTTTTACTTCCCCCTCACATTAATAGCTAGCCCAAACCATGGAAAGAAATTTCACCTTGAATACATAGTTATTAATGATGCATGTTTCCTTTGATGAGAATACTTCCACTCAAAATAAATTTAACTTCAAATAAAGTGTTGGGATGTAATATTTACTTGGTCAAATATATGAATCTTATTTGTTGATACTTTAGTAACTGAATTTTGGTCTAGGGTTGTCTTGTTATACCATCTTTGTGTCCCCAAGTGAAGCTTAAGGGGGATGCTAGTGTTATGGTGCTTAATCTTGTCGTATTGACTTCAAGGCAGCTTTTGGTCTTGTTGGACTACGAATATAAATCATTACACCATTACAAATAGGGTTATTGGCAATGGATGTGATGGGCTAGAAGCATTACCATGTCCTCGATCATCAATGGCAATGGTCAAAATGGTACGCATCACCAATAAAAGGATATGACCATTGCCATTTCATCGCCAACAATGTCTTTTACAATGGTGATAATTTATAAATCATCACTGTGAAGTTTAAAATTTAAATAAGCTGATTTTTCAGTGAGTCTCTGAAACACAATTGCTAATAAGATTTTTGCAAAATATGTCTTCATCGATCGACTATTGCCATAAAGTAAAAATTGGAATTTGCTTTTTGCCATAAGCAAAAATATTTCAAATTTTTTTAGCAACAACCTTGTAAAATCTGTCATCAATAATATTTGTTGCCAAAGACCATCACCATAAACCAAAATATTTTTTTTTTTGGTTGACAATCATTAAAGGATCATTGCCAATATTTTTGGAGTGCAATTCTCCTTAACATCCTACAAGGAATCTTCTTTTCTTTTCTCGTTAGCCTTGGTCTCTCTTCTCTTTGGATATAGTTACCTTTACAATTACTAGGTATTCTGGTTTTTCCTACTTTTAAGGTCTTCTATACAGCCCCTCCTTTCAAATTTCAATGCTTGCTTGAAATTCTCACGTCGAGCGCCCTCCTTTTTCACAAACTATTTCATGCATTCTTTCCTTTTAGGGGTGGAACTTTTGCTTATTTGGTACCATTACACACCAAAAGTGGGTAAACCATAGGATAATTTTTTTCTCTTCATGTGACAACCAACCAACAAACAACTCTATGATGATCCAAAGCTAGCTTTACTTCAGAGCTATTCACCTAGACTTCGATCAATGCTTTCTCCCATCTAGCATAATTCTTGAAGAAAAGTGGGTCATATATCAAAAGGTACACTAACCATTTTTGTAATCATGTGCTTTCATTTAATGTTAAGGACATACAAATATGGATCATCAGTCACGCTGGATGACTGACTGCTCTTGGTGCTTTCATTTAATGGTAAGGGCATACAAATATCGATCATTGGTCAAGCTGGATGATTGACTGCTCTTGATTGTATTCTTGTTCCCACACTTTACATGGGAGGTTATCCTTTGACCCTAGTCCAGTGTGATCTCCCATAAGGCCTTTTATTCCACTATTTAGGAGGGGCAAAAATAAGAGGCACTAATTGATATAGCATGCCCAAGGTAATCCTTACTTATCACTTTCTATATGCCCCTTATATTCATTTCATTATTTGGGTAAACTGTCATTGGTCATTGGGATTGACACCCTATATCCACAACTTTGAGTCATAGCTAGAAAACTTTTCCCTAAGAGATTGATGTAGATGGACGAAAGATAAAAGCATATGAAGTCACAAATGAAAGAAAATGAAAATGCAAAAGATGGTTGGGGCAAAAAAATAAGCATGTGGGAAAAGCCTAGCATGAGCTCTACCCCCTCATTAGCCATGACCCAATTCCTAAGCATTTCATTCTCTATCTAAACAAAGGAACTTAAGAATGTCCCAACCCACCATGAGCTATAAACTGCTACATCTTTAAGGGGTACTGGAAAAGCATAAAGCAAGCCAATTTCCTAAGCTATGCAAGAAAGAAAAGAAAGTCATTAAAGTAAACAATGCACTGAAGGGGTGTGTTGACATGGCGAATTTTCCCTATATCAACAGTGGGGAACTAACCCGATCACAGACCCCAATTAGGCCTACTTTCGTTTGGGATGGCTAGTTCCAACGGGTTTTAAGGGACCCTGTGAACTGTAATAGGTGTTGAGAGATTGCTTTTGGCAAGAATACTTCAATTAAATCAACAAAATAAAACAACTAACCACTAAGTATTAAATCCTATCTACACTACTTCTAAATCTAGTCCTAACTATCCTAATCTATCCTGTAGAAGCATGATAAAGAGAGGTTAAACATCATATATGATTTCCAAGTCTAAATGAATCAATCACTGGTTCACTCAAGACAAGGCTACATTGATTCTTAATTGCAATCCAATCATCATATAGGAATACACATTCCATTTTATGGAAGAAAAGCTCACAACTAATGTCTAACATAGTTTCGAATCAACAACCTTTTATGATATAACCATGATGTTGAATCATATTCAAATAACCATGCTTAACCATGAACTGTAAGTTATCAATATGCACAAATGAAACAAATATACATTTGCACTTATGTCAACAACAACATTTTGATCAAAACACATAAGAGAGGAGGAAAGCCAATCTGAAACACAGGCTCCTCATTGAACCAAACAATCTTTCTTTATTCATAATAAATCAAAGATGTTCTCTCCAAACAAAAAGCCCTCCTCTCCTATCCGGAGGTAATACTTATACAGCTCAAAACGACCTTCCCCCATTGACTTTTCACCTCCTTTCTTTTCATTATACAGATTCGAACATACAGAGGAGAATGGTCGGTGAGGCTGTTGACACGTCGAACTCATCTTTGCTGGAGCGTTCTACTTCCCAGGGGAGGGACAGAGAATGACTGTGTATCATTTCGTTGCACTTGTGTGGGATGGCTATTATTCCATATCATTTCTTGAAGGAAACTGAAGATGCCGCGCTCATCCTCCCACATCTGGCATGCCTTGAGGTTTATTTGAAGGGAGTGACATCTTGGTGGATTAGCGCTGTGCTTCCCTTTTGACATAGAGCGTGCCTTCATTATGCATTGTGGCGGTTCATCCCCCTTTCTGCAGACTACTCTTTTGCAATATCGACACCGGGGGTGCAGAGGTGTCATCTTGACATACATCGCCTTTAACTGCTACCGAATCCACTCGAATTCGCCTGCAGAGATAATTCATATTAGCTGTTATTATGAAAATATGATAAAAACGCCCAATAACAGCTCTCGTCATCATTGAAACTTTAAATGATAAGGTGCAATGAAATCAAAAGGAGCGAGCGTGAAAGAATGGGCCCTTGGCTTAGCCAACGTTGTGCTACGACAGAGTTGCAATCGCACATCTCAACGGGCAATCATGTGCAATATCACCCCTACTGGATTTCCTTTGAGAACCCGGATCATGACATCTTATAGAAAACACAGGAATACACGGAAAAGACCGCATTTGACCACAAGGCCGGATTTCAAAATTTATAAGCCCGGACGCATAGTTATTGGCGGGTCCGCTTCATCGAATTAGACCTTATGCATAAGCGCTAGACCTCGCTGATAGTGATTTAGCGATGGGGGAGGTGGACCCGATAACATATATATTCTGTTTAATAAGATTGGCGGGTCTGCCAAATCGCATATCGCAATGTGCACAGGCCTATTACCCCGCCGATTGCGATATGCGATTCGGCCGGACTTGATATATATATGTTGTATTTAATGATGCGACGGGTCCGCTATATCACATTGCGTTTTGTATATGATCCTGGGCTCCGCCGATATGCGATATGCGTGGGGGCTCCAGACCCGAAATTATATACGCTATGGTTAATGACCCTGGCGGATTTGGTGCATTGTGGTTGCGTTATGAATAACCCTTGGGTCTTGCCGATTGCGATATGCGATGCGAATGAGGACTTAATCGCATCGCAATTATTCATAATAAACAAGCCTTTGCCCTTGATCAAGGCGACGTGCTATAAGTGATAAACGGGTATGTTAAACGTGTTTTGTGAAGCATTTCCCTTGTGAAGAGTTAAAAGGGGGATAAAGATGCGATAGAAGGTTTTTGCGTGTTAAGTGCACGAACGACCATAGTAAAGGTAGGGGCGATTATATGCGCGGGCATAAATGTACCATGAATACTTATGAGGATTGGAACCCCTGATGAAGGGACTGAATAAAGGGCTAGGCTGGGTTACGAATGAACTATGCAACAAAGATTTATTAAGGGGGCCTTAACCATTTAGAAATTGAAGATTTGGCTTGGCAAAGAGTTAAAATCCTTGGGATAAAACAGATCATTCAGAGGAGTGCAAGATCAACCTCTAGGGGACCCATTCAAAATTGCTACTAGGGCAAATTTTAATAGGGTGGTGGTTGTGGCCACAGCAAATGGCGAACCGCTGGGCGAACCAGTTGTCTCTGTTTCCAAATAAACCTTGGATTCATAAAACATCAGGGTGTTAAGGTAAACTCAAAATGCAAACTGTACAGATGAATAGGCATGGGTTCCACTTCAACATTAATCATTTCAGGTGGGATAAAGACAAATAGCTTCTTCTCACTGATAAGGTTTTGACAGGCATTCTCCAATGGTCATATTATGGGGTTTATTAACCTTTACTTGTTTTCTACTTTCAAGATCCTTCCGGGGTCATCACTGGTCTATCCATACTCGTTTAGGTGTGTACTTCAGCTCTTTATTGCTCATCAAACTTGATGTAAATATGTTTATCTGTACTTTATATAGAAATTTTAGTGCTATACTTTCATATGATTGAATGGGGCACAGTCATGGATCTTGCCATATTTTTAAACCGCTTAAGCAAGGTTGGGCTTGCTATATCAATCGGTACTCTGAGCCCAGCAACAGTCCCTACTCTAACCGCCTTCCCAAACAACCTGTCCTTCCAGTTTCAGGCACAAGGACGAGCACAATTGAATTTGCCACAGGTATATGACATTGAGTTTAGCCCATGAAAGGAGGTTTACTTGTAGATGACAGGTATTGGACAATTTAGTATGGTGGATGGGACCAATGGAGAATGACTGTAAACCTTATAGGCAAGTATGTGCTAGGTTTGAGTGGGATTTATTCAAAATGCAGCATCCCTCCATGCAGTCCAGCTGTAGTTACACATTCTTGTTTTATAAAGATGCTCCTACATGCTCCAGATATCCAAGTTATCAACAGATCTTACCCAGTTCTCAACAGATGCCAATGAGTGGCTTGGTTTGAATTCTGCAGCTGATTTTCAAGTTCTCATGGGCTGATAGAAAGTTTGTTTGATTTGCAGGGTAATGATGGATTTAGGAGCAACAAAAACATCAACAGGTTAATGAGGAAGGGAAAAGGCTGAAAGTGGTGAATGAGGGCAAATCTGAAAGGTAGAACGAGACTGGAGCACTGAAATCCGCTGACTCAAACGGACTGCGATTCAAAACAGAGGGAAGATAAAATTTGCAGGGAACAAAAGAAAAAGGCAGAAATGCAACTAAACTAACAACAAAACTAAAATGAATTCTAACCTACTAAGGAGGTAACCACCATGTGGTGGCTACCGGAAGTATCTCTTCAGATGCTAGCCATTAATAGGGAGTTTTTCAGTTTCTCCCTGTAAAGTTTTCAACCTGTAAGTTCCTTGACCAATTTTTTCCACAACTTGGAATGGGCCCAGCCATAAGTGTTGGAATTTCGTGTGTTTACTTTTGGCTCATTTAACTTGTCCCATTTCAGGACTAGCTCTCCTATTTGGAAGTCTTTATCTCCTACCAGATGATGATCAAACCATCTTTTTACAATCATTTGGTGATTTTTGAATTTAATTCTGGCTTTATCTCTTAATCCCTCCAGCCTCATCAGTTGGTTGATCCTTTCTTGTAGCGAGGTTGAAGGGGTTCCTCTTGAAGCTTGGGAGAGCTGTAAGGAGGGAAGGGTAACGTTTGGCTGCAAGATGGCTTCCTGTCCATAGATGAGGAAGTATGGGGAGTTTCCTAAGGCCACTTTAAGGGTGACCCTATTGGCCCAAAGGGCATTTGTTAGGGCGTTGTGCTAGTTCCTCTGGTTGTTAGCGACAAACTTGCGGATTATGCGGATAAGGTTTTTATTTGAAGACTCTGCAACTTTGTTTCCTTGGGGGTAATAGTTTGCTGCATACCTTATGTGGATTGATTTATCAATAGCAAACTCAGTCAATTTCAGTGATGAAAAGTAAGAAGCGTTATCAAATATGAGAGCGTCAGGGATGCCATATGTTAAAATTGGCAACTAGGGCCAAACTCAATGTGGGTCATATTATTTATGGCAGCTGATATTTTTATTGGATCCCTCTCATTGAGAGGTGTAGGATTGATCTAAAGATCATCCGATTCCGATAAGTATTTATGAAGTTATGAATTTATTTATGTTATGGACAAATTGTTAAGTTGGCCAGCAACTTATGTAGGCTCAGAAGCCCAACAGTCATGTCTATTCAACCTCTACATTTTAGTATAAATAGAAGAGGACTTCAAGTCATTTCCACACACATTTGGATCTCTTCCTCTCTCTACTTGTCTTTGGGTTTTAGTAGGAGGAGAGATCTTAAGGAAAAGCTGGAATTGCTGGAAAAGCCGGAAAGGCCGGAACTACTGGAAAAGCCGGAAAAGCTGGAACTGCCGGAAAAGTCGGAATTGCCGGAACTGTCGAAAAAGTCAGAATTGTCGGAAATGTCAGAAACGTTGGAAAAGCTGGAAATACCGGAAAAGCTGGAAAAGCCGGAAATGTCGGAACTGTCGGAAAAGTCAGAACTGCCGGAAAAGCTGGAACTACCGGGAACTGCCGAAACAGCCGAAGCATCTGTCTCCGAAGGAAGGCAGCATGATGTATGAGATCATGGGCAGCATAATAAGTAGCATGATGATATGAGCATGGGCAGCATAATGATGCATGATGATATGAGTATGGGCAGCATGATTGTTGACACCTAATCCTCACGATTGGGTGAATTTATGTAAATAGTTAAATTAGGAATGTGAACAGTCATCAGGAGATGAACTGAGCAGTCACACCCCTTTGTATATAACAATAACATACCTAATGAAATAAATGGAATCAGTTTTACTGCCTATTGGAGTTACTGCCTGGCCTGACATGGTATCAGAGTCAGTTCTCAAAATAGTTGTAACTCCCTTCATTTTTGCTACTGTGGGTTGTACGCTGGTCTGAGCACTGTCCACCGAGCACTGTCCTCTGTCGTTCTGACCTGAGCACTGTTCTGACTGAGCTCTGTCCTCAACGCCTCTGTCCTCTGCGTTGTGTTTCATTGCCTCAACGCCTCTATCCTCAATGCCTTTGGTGCCTCCACGCTGTTGAATTAACTGTGTATGGTGATGGTTATCAGCACAATTGAACGCTGTTCATTCCTTACTCTGTTTATTCCTTACTGAGGCTGCGTTAATAACGCTGTTCATTCCTTACTATCGCGCTTCTGTGTTTGAATTCAAAAACCCTATTGAAAACCTCTACTCGATCTTCACATTAATCACGTTCTTGATCTGAAGTTTGGGCCACGCTTCCTCAAGCTTCCTGTTTTGCGGATTTGTTTTTAGCGGTGGAATGGTTTTGACTGGTCTCTATGACGAATTTGGATATTTTGGAGACAAATTTCCTTTTGTTTCTCTTTCTGGAATTCGAACCAGTGTTGAATGGTATGGCGCCGTTGAATGGTATCAAAGTGCATCGGAAGCGTAACATTCGAATGGTGTGTTGGAAAGTTTGCTGAACATTTGAATGGTATCAAATAAATCTTGAATGCTGCTGTTTCAAATACGTTTTGAATGGTGCTGTTTCAAATGCGCAGTTTTTTAAATTACTGCTCAGTTCAGTTTGGTGCGTTTGTCTGTTCAGTTTGGTGCGGTGACCAACATATGTTCATGTGTGTAAGAATAATAATATACTATATGGAGTGATAATATATTATTTTGAATGAAAAAAAAAGTGAACCTGAAATTCATTAAGTTTTTTATGGCGATATGTTATATGGTATATGGAAGGTATAGCATATATATTTGAGAAGTGGAAGGTATAACATATATATTGTTTTCTATCAGCAGAAGTAATTTTTTCTTACAGAATGCATTCAATCATCTCCATGGTAGGAATAGTTCTCACTCGCAAGGAGAACTATCCTGAATGGTCCCGGATGATAAAACACACCCTCATCTTCAATGAGTTGTGGAAAGGAGTGTGTGTCGGAGAAGGAGACAATGACCCAGTACAGCCTACCTCAGACAAAGAGCTCGTCATTTGGGAAAACAAGAACAGCAAAGCTTATGCATTAATCGCAACATCTGTAATGAAGAGTTTGCTGAAAGAGAGAAAGCTTTCGGAAAGAAGACAACCCCTGAATCTTCTGAAGAGACTGTGTGCCTTGCTCATAAAGAAAAGCATCCTGCTCAAGATTCTACAAGAGGAAGGGGTGGACGAAGAGGAAGAGGAAGACACTTCAGAGGCAGGGGGGGCAGACATCCTCAAGGAGAAAAGGCAGATTTACATGTATTCGCTGCAAAAGAAATGGATCACATGATGCCTCTACATGCAAGCTACCATGGGACAAAATTGAGCAGAGAAGAAACCAACAGAAAGGTAAAACTGATGATACAGACAAAGGTAAAGCACCTGAATCCGCTCACTATGTTGAGGCACAATGTAACATTGGAGTAAATGAAGATTTGTTTAATGCTTCACTTGCTTCATGGAAAAATGATTGGTTGCTTGATTCAGGAGAAACCTGCCACATGTCTCATAGAAAAGATTTTTTTGAAGATTTCACTGACAATGTTGATGGAGCAGTATACTTTGCAGATCAATCAAAAATCAAGCCATCAGGGCTTGGCACAATCAGGCTTAAACTGTCTGGTCTTCCAGACTTTCTTCTGGATCATGTTCTATATCTCCCACAGCTCAAGAGAAACTTGTTGTCCTTGGTCCACATCTGCCAGCAAGGTCACTCCATTCATATGTTTGATGGCAAGCTTGAGGTAAAAAAAGCAGCTGACCACTCACTTGTCATGAGGGGAATAGAAGAAGAAAGGCTTCTCAAACTGCAAGGAACATCTTCTCATGCACAACATTTCTCATACAATTCTCATCATGAAGAAGGTACACTTCCATCAAGTTTATTATGGCATTCTAGATTTGGACATTTGAGCTATGATAGTCTTTTCTTATTGAAGAAAAATGGTGTTTCTGGATTGCCTACAATTCCTAGAAAACTTAAGCAATGTGATGCTTGCATTCTAGGAAAGCATAGCAAACAGTCTTTTCATGATTCACATTCAAGAGCACATAGGAAACTTG
>APFE031346437.1:0-10014 GCA_000404065.3 Pinus taeda
ATTGGTTTCCAAGTTTATAGAGGCAAGTTGTTTTGATTGCCTAGTTTGTAGTGCTTAGTTTAGAAGTGGTTGAAACAGATCCTAGGATAGTGAGCTCGACCCCTAGAGGCAAGGAAAGGTGTTAGCTTGCCTATATTATGTATTTTCCTAGTCATTTTCAAGGGTTGGAAGGTGGGACTCTTGAGGGAGAAGCTATCATTGTATTATCTCTTGTAGCTCTGCAAATTTTGGCAAGGAAGACCAGGGTTTTGCAGTCATCTTTGGGATTCTTGTGGACTCATGTGTTGATGGTGTGTTTCTTCATTCATTGTAATCTTTGTTATGTGTTTCATTTTCCTTCTACACTTCTGCATATTAAACAAATGAAGTGATAAAGTAAGAATTCATGCTTGTCATGCTCTGCTTTTAAGTTTGTTTAATTTTGATGTTTTCTACTGTTTAAAGAGAATTCAAATTCATTGTTTGCTCTCTTTAGCCTTCTCTCTTTCATTCCTGACCATTCACTTCAGTCAAAGAAATCAGCACGGCCTCCTACCTCGCCCCAAAGACTCCCCTGCAGAAATTGTGTCCCATCTTCGCAGCCAAATTTGCCCTCTCCTCAACTTGCCACCAAAAACCCAAAAACCCCAAAAATCAAATTCTTTTATCAGTTTACTAGCCTAATATCAGTGTTACTTTGTTGGTCATCTCCCTAATTGAAAATTTTCCAAGAGAGACCGGAGAGAGCCTTCTCCTGCCCCGTAGGGCTAACTACGAGGCTGAATGGTTTGATGTAGCTTTGAGATTTGTCTTTCTCAGCCTGAGGTGAAATGTCAAACGCTAACACATAGATGGCGAAGAAGAGCAAGAAAAGAAACAAGAAACGTAAAAAGAAGAGGATATACATCATGAACCAATCCCAGAGAAAGAAGAAATGAATCTGACCATATATTGTAATGCATTGACAAGAATTACCACTCCTCAAACTGTCAAGATAGAAGGGAATATCAAGAAGAAAAATGTTATATTGTTGATTGATTTGGGTAGTACCCATCATTTTATTCATTGTAAGATAGCCAAGGAATTGAATTGCTTCCTATATCCACCACCAGAGTGTCAAGTAATGGTTGCAAACGGAGGAACCACAAATTTCTCTGGAAAGTGCCATAATATCAAGATATCCATGGTAGAATATGTCTTGAATAGTCCAATGCTTTCCATTCCAATGGGTGGTGCTGATGTTGTACGAGGAGTCCAATGGCTACAATTTTTGGGTACAATAGCTTTTAATTTTCAATAACTTTTCTTGAAACTTTTTGGGGAAGGAAAGAAAGTTAAATTAAGGGTGTCGTAGGGAAACTAGGAAAGATAATCAGCGCTAACAGCATGACAAAGCTTCTAAAGAAAGAACAACGAGGAGTAATTGCACAATTATGTTCACTAGAGGTTCCCACATCGAAATCATCTATTTCTCTAGATCTCCAAAAACTTTTGGACAATCATTCCAAGGTATTTGAGACTCCTAAAGGCCTCCCACCCACATGTTTGTGATCATGATCATGCGATTCATTTGATGCCAGGAAATGTCCCCCCAAACATTAGGCCTTACAGATATCGATATGCCCAAAAGAGTGAAATTGAATGTATGGTTCAGAAATGTTAGAGGTTGGTATAATTCAACCTAATCAATGTTCTTTCTCTGCTCCAGTGGTATTGGTACACAAGAAGAATGGATCATGGCGCATTTGTTCGGATTATAGGGAGCTGAATAAGCTTACTATTAAAGATAAATTTCTTATTTCTGTCATTGATGAATTATTGGATGAAGTACATGGAGCAATTTACTTCACCAAGTTGGATCTTCATTCAGGATATTGTCAAATTAGAATGAAGATTGAAGACATTCCAAAAGCAACATTTATAACTCATGAGGGTCATTAGGAATTTTTGGCCATGCCTTTTTTCCTTACCAATGCACCTTCTACATTTCAAGGTTTGATGAATTCCATTTTCAAACCCTTCCTTAGAAAATTTATGTTAGTATTTTTTGATGATATACTTATCTACAACAAGTCTTGGAAGGATCATGTTCAACATGTTGACGGGGTGCTCAAACTATTGGAGGAGAAACAATTATATGCAAAAAGCTCCAAATGTTTATTTGGAGTACAAGAGGTGGAATATTTGGGTCATATTGTATCTCATGAAGGTGTTAAGGTAGACCTTGGAAAAATTAAAGCCATTAAGGAAATGAAAATTCCCATATCCATAAAGCATCTGCGAGGATTTCTTGGGTTGACACGGTATTATCGCAAGTTTGTTAAGAATTATGGGAGAATAGAAGCACCTCTAACAACATTACTAAATAAAGATGCATTTTCTTGGACTCCAAAAGCAACAAAGGCCTCTGAACATCTTAAAGAGGCAATGTGCCAAGCACTAGTCTTAGCTACACCAGACTTCACAAAAACCTTTATTGTGGAATGTGATGCCTAAGGAAATGGAATTGGTGTTGTCTAAATGCAAGAAGAAAGAACCATTACTTCTGAAAGTTGTCCAATCAAAGGAAAGTATTTACACAAAGCTATTTATGAGAAAGAAATGTTGGCAATACTACATGTATTTAATAAAT
Source organism: Pinus taeda (assembly GCA_000404065.3). Lineage (NCBI taxonomy): Eukaryota > Viridiplantae > Streptophyta > Pinopsida > Pinales > Pinaceae > Pinus > Pinus taeda. The sequence goes on from APFE031346437.1 coordinate 2,612, forward strand.
GGTGATCTTACCTAATGGGAAGACACTTCAAGGTAAAAACGGATCATGATAGTCTTAAATAATTTTTAGAGCAAAGATTATCTTCAGAAGAACAACAAAAATGGATCACAAAGATTTTGGGTTATGACTTTGAAATCATCTACAAAAAAGGGAAGAAAAATGTTGTTGCAGGTGCACTCTCAAGAAAGGATGAGGATGTGGAAGAATTGTTTTGTGCCATTTCTATTATCCAACCAGATTGGATAAATGAAGCAAGGGATGAATGGAAGAATGACGAAGAAGTGTGGCCACTCATTCAAAATTTACAGAAGATCCCAGTTCAAATAATATTTCCAGAACTTGACGAGGAAGGAAAAATCATATTGGAACCTAAAGCAGGAAAATTGACAGCTACGAAATCGATCAATTTTAGAGTATCTCATCAAGTGGAAGAACTTACCCACTGAAGATTCCACATGGGAGGATGATAATTTTATACAGAAGCATCCAGAACTACTCAAGCGTGAGGACAACACTTTTGAAGGAGAAGGGCTGGTAGGTCCCTATACTACTAGTGTAACCCCTTATTGTTATTAGTGCAACCCCCTTATTGTATTATTGTGCCCATATAGTCCCCATGTTGTTATTATTGTACCCCATAGAAGCCCACTATTGTTATTGTTGTGCCCCTACAATATTATTTTTATGTAGGCTCTGATTGTTTTGGGACCCCTTAGACTCCTATATATAGAAACGAGGTCTTTTCATTTGTATCAGCCAAGAATTTTTCATTTGTGTAATGTAAAGGAGGTTTCCCCCTTGAAGAAGCTGATTTTGAAGTTGTTGATCTATATTTTCTTCTATTTTGTGAGTTGGTTGCATAACAAGCGACTCACAAGGTGAAAGTGGATCACGAGTTAAATAGAAAGGACAGGTCGCAAGAGAGGATGAATTGTGAGGTCATAGAGAAAAGTAAGTCGCAACATCACAGGTGAGAGTAGGTCACATAGATGGATGACCTTCTCGGATGTGATCTTGCAACTATGTAGCTAAGGAATGGTGAGTCATAAATCGCAACAGGAGGTAGATCATTGGTCGCATAAATAGTTAGGTCGCAAGGTCGCACAAGAGACTAGGTTGCAAGAGTTATTGGTTTCTGCAACTGTGATTGCAACTTAATGACTAGGGATCTCATAGTTAGGTTGTGGGGAGAGATACAGTCGCAAGTCTCAAAAAGGGGAGAGGTCGCAGAGGTTACTGTCTTTTCCAGTTGTAATTTTGTGACTATGCGACTGAGGGATCTAAGCAAATTGCAAGTCGCACAATGGGTTAATGTTACTATGGGTGGATATGTAACTTGATATAGACTGAAATCAGTGACTAGGAGAAGAACTTAGGTCTTTCATCTTTTAGGGTAGAATTTTCTAAGTTCTAAGGAAACCCTAAATAGGTAAATAGGGAGTGAAACTCTATGAGGCCATTGGTAAAGGATGGTAGAGGGAGTCCAATATAGTGGGGTTCAAATTCATTATTGCATGTGGACAAATGTGTGGATGAAAACTTGTTGACCCTTGTGACAATATGCCAACATTGAACTACATATGGCTTGTGTTGCATCTTATAAACCTTGACATAATGATATATGCTTCTTGTTATGAGTTGCGTCTTGACAGTGACGAATATTCTGATCTAGTTGTAGCCTTGTCCAAACCCTAGGACATCCAAAAACACACATAAATACCAAAACAAAATACTCTCTACATACATAAATAGGCATGAAGGAACATTGTTGCAAGATCCATGGAAAATGTATGAATGTAAATGCCCTAAACCTTAGCGTCGAGGATGAAGCAGGACATGAAAACTTAGATCATGTTCCTATACGACAATTGTAGCTTTGATGATGGTTGCATTATTAAAGGGTTTTTACCATTATTATCAATAGGAATATATTACGAGATAAAAAAAAAAATTGGGTGTTTTTGTAGCGGCTACAAAACCTCCCTTGGGATCTAGCTAAAATCTGCATTCTATCAACTATCTATGCTAACTTCTTTTAATGGGGATCCCATATAGGAATAGAAATTTCAATCCCAAATATATATAGGCTCTTAGAATTGATGTTGCAACGATTTAGAGCATGTGACTAGCCACATTGGAATCAAACCCTAGGGGCTTTGGATAATACCTTGAAGCAGACTAGAATAGTGCACTTCTATTTGTTACTCTAATCTTATTTCCATTACTTATACCAATCTAAGATTTCGTAGGGAGATGCCAAATTCGATAAACATCAAACAGTTTTCCCATGGAGAGAAAGAGCCTTCAATCTATAAATATCCAGCACAATGACTAGTAGTTATAGCACTAGCTATAATGGATTCCTTTTCTATTGTATGGATATTTCATTTATACCCTTGTGCTCCAATTTTTGCACTAGAATTAATACTGATGTTGGAAGCCTCTGATTGCACTTGAGTTTTCTTTAGGAATGACCACAAAGTTGTTTAAATTCCCCTTTAGTGCATCTTTTCAATTTCTCTTGAAAAACTAGTGCCTAGGATACTCATTCCTAGATTGAGCAATGCTAAAAACCTAATGTGATTTTTCAAGTAAAAACTTGTCCCATTTGTTTGTTAATCTGCCCTAAGAACTTCCTTTCTCTGGTTCTCTATATAGCTTGTCTTTAGTTTCTTTTTATGTAGTCCATCCAAAATGAATGTTTTTTATAGAATTGATTTGTTACTTATTTTATATCGCCCATCTCCCTTGTCATGCTTATGAAGAAGCTTACGGTATGTCATGCTATCTGGAACAAATACAATTTTAAATGATTCCAGATGGGAAAATTATTTCCTAATGATTTCATTGTTGCGTTGGATCCTGGAAACATGTTTAAGTAAACCATATGTTGTTTGGAAAAAAATTACCTTCCCTGTATAGTGATGTTGGTGACCCATAAAATACCCGCTAGAACAACTACAATTTTAAATGATTCCAGATGGGAAAATTATTGCCTAATTATTTCATTGTTGCATTGGATCCTGGAAACATGTTTAAGTAAACCATATGTTGTTGGGGAAAAAAATTACCTTCCCTGTATAGTGATGTTGGTGACCCATAAAATACCTGCTCATGACCCATAAAATACCTGCAGACCACATTCTAGACTGCTTAGTGAAAACGAATACGATCAATTCCTCATTTTCTATGAGGGGAAAATTATTTCCAAAAAAAATGATGAAAGAGTGTAGTTTACAGTTGTCGTATTTTTTCTGAACTTTCACTGCCATTTCCCTTTTCTTACATGTCAACAACAAATCGATGAAAGTTCTTTTATAAATTGTGACCTCTATTTCTTCCTTAACAACTAGCTCCACGATGGATTCTTTTTTTTTCCTTGCAAACATCAATCCAGATTATGAGTTCAATGGAAGTCGCACCCTTTCCCCAGAACTTCAGAGCAGGTCACATCTACCAATTGCGACCTGAAGGTGTGATTTTCAACTTTAGCATGGTTGCAGCTTCCATTGAAATACAAGTTTCATTCAACGGTGGTGTTTGGGAAAGGAAAGCGATTAAAATTGTGATATGTGCCAGTCCGATTGCATCTTGAGTCTACACTGGAGGTCGCATAGTCGCATTTCAACATAGGTCACATTTTCTTCTTGCTTGTCTAAGACTCTGAAAGTGACTTTGCAACTTATATAGCAATAAAGGGAGGATGGTCGTCAATCAAATTTTTATCAAGGTAAGATGCATCAAACTCAATTCCCAAATGTTTCACCTCAGTGAAGGGTTCGCCTCTAATTTCCAAATAAACAAGTTTGACACCTTTGGTTGCCAAAAATCCCTGAGTAGCATTAGTAGGGCACACCTTAATTTAGTTAATAGCTTTCTAAGATGTTCCACCTACTAGTCTTACAGAGTTGGTTGTTACCTAAGCAACTTGGTATCAAAAACAAATCCTCCCATTTCTGTTTCTTCTAATTCATCTCATAATTTCATTGCAAATATACGAGTATCACATTCAAAGCTCTCTTTTATAGAGAAGAGTTTTATGTGAAAATCACATCGTAATTCATTTGTCGACATGTTTCGAACCAAAAAGTGTGGTTCATCATTAAGACTTGTCACTAAAAGCTCTTCTCTATAAACTTGATATGGATCACAGAAGCCTAAATTAAACCAAATCTCTTCTTCTCTTACATATATTGAGCACAACTCTGGTCCACAATTCTTTTTGTGTATCTTTGCACTTCATAGGAGAATCTATGGCCAAGGAAATTTCACTAGGGAGAAGAAATGGTTGCCATTACATGTCATTAAGCTTTAGGCATTTCTTGAAATAAGGGACATTGGAAATTCCCTTATCATAGTTTCCTTTGGAATATGGGAGCTAGTCCCACCACCTTTGTTTTTTAGTATACTGGTTGTTGGTCGCAAATCTAAGTGCAAATGTAAGTCGCATTTTGGGAAATTAGGGCAAGTCTCATCGTCTTAGACGAACAAAGTGTAGGTTGTGCTTTCATTTTCCATTGTTAAAGCTTATGAATGCAATTTTGAGACTTTGACAAAGGTTGTGGATCAAAAGTGTGACTTGCTACAGGTCACAGATGAAGGATGTGACTGAGGTCGGTCGCATAGTTACATTCCTATGCAATCACACTTTCGAAATGCATGTTGGAGCTCAAAATTTTAATTTTGTGACCTTCATTGTTAATAGAATGGCTATTGCATCACTCCTCATTCACAGAACATGTCACATCCAGATGTAGTGGGTGCAAGTCACATAGAATCGTGATTTTGCCAATAATAAAAATTGGAACCACAACTTAAGTTCACAATCAACGCATTGCATCATGATCCCTAACCCATCACACTGGAAAAATATGCCAAGCATATTGCAAAAGGCTCTTACACATGGCATTATTATTAACGCACAACGCAATTTTGCAATAGTTCTTAATGCTCCTTATGGAAAACAACACACCCAAGCATCAAATCTAGACAATGCTTAAATGACTTTCTTATATGGCTTCTTCTTGTAGATATTTACGTGTTTGGGGATCGATATTTATTGTGCATATTTAATTATTTCGACCCTTAACCCATTAATCTATGTATAGCGAGACCGCCCCGAATTTCGATACTCATATTTATACACATTTCTACTTATATTTGTACATACAATTACAATGTTCCAAATATGCACTTTGTTCCCAACAAAGTGGTATGCATCAAATGTTCGCATTGACACCATACATACATGATAATATCATCCCTTTGGTGCAACTTTGCATCATGCCCCAATGCTGCTATAAATGATAACCTAGAGACAATTTGAGTGACGTATTTCCTCTTTATCCTAAATAGCTTGATAACATAGTATCATGTTGTATTTTCTCGAATTTTCTTTCAATATGCAGCGTCAACCTGCCTTCTAGTTTATAAGTTCATACATTTGAGCAAATCTTCACAAAGACATGCCATTAATGAATGCAACTCTTTTTGAACATTCATATTGCCTTTTTTGACAAGTGTGTGGGGCATTTATGTTGGAACTACTAGACACCTATATGCGGACTCTTAGTTAGAGCATGGTACTACATGCAAGATTCCTTTTGCATGATTTACTCCTTGATTTGCTCCTTTTTTAACTCTACAACTGGTTAGTTCTTCTATATGATTTACTCTCTGATTTGCTTTTTCTTTCACTCCGCAACTGGCTAGTTATCTCCGGAACTTGTTGTAGGTGTTGAGTCTTCTCATTGATCACCACTATGGTGCATGACCTTGGGATCTTCACCCAGTAATGCTATATCAAGATCATTGTAACCTATTTTCTAAAAACCATTCTTTTGTTCTTTTGATTTTCCTTTAGTGTTTTTGCTTTGCAAAGCTGTGTGTTCAACCTTTACTAGCTAGATTCATTTGTGCAGGTTTTCTAACACATTTACATGGTATCAGAGCCCACAGATTGCTAGATAAAAGGCGCATTAGTGCTTTATTTTGCAGGTATTACAGCTTGGAGATCGAAGATCGATAGAAAAATGGAGTTTCCCAAAGCATCGATCCTAACACCGTACAATTATCACGAATGGAAGGACCAAATGGCTCGATACCTTCGTCATAAAGGGTTGTACAGGATTACCATGGCTACAGAAGTGGAACCCACTTCAGCCATAGAGAGATTCAAGTACCTCAACTGTATGGATGAGGCCCACGGATCCATATGCATGTGCATCTCTCCAGAGTTGCAGTTTCATCTATCTGCTTGCAATACTCCCAATGAGATTTGGAAAAAGGTTGAAGATCTCTACGGGAAACAAGATGAGATGAAAGGACATTTGCTCGAAGTGGAGCTGCTATCATTGGATCCACGGAACTATGATAGAATTCAAGACTTCTTCACCAAATATAATGATCTATTGCTGCAACTCAAGGGTTGTGGAATTGACAAATCTAAGGAGGAGAGTCGTCAAATTCTCTCTATTATGTCAAAGCTCGGACCGGAATACTTCGTCTTTGTGTCTACCTTTCATTCAATAAGGCTCGCAACAGGTAAATCCTACACTATTCCTTCTCTCCAAGAATTTATGGAGTCCCTTATTTTTGAGCAAGATAAACTCACTGACATGGGGAAAATCGAACCTCCAAAAGCACATGCACTTGTTGTGCATGACAGCGGCCACAATAAACATCACAGATCTAATTCAAGTCAGAAAAATCAGCAGCAAAAAGAAAAGGAAAAAGCATATTCCCATCCAAAGAAGGAAGGGTACACCAAGCCCTTCAAAGACTCCTCCGGCTCGAGAGATGAGAAAGGGAAGAAAGGAAACAGATGCACCTATTGTCAAAGAGGATTCCATCCAGAATCCTCTTGCATGAAGAAACAAATTGATCAAATGGCATAAATCCTTCAGAAGCACAACCTTGGGGATCACATCCCTCAGGGCGCCAATAAGAAAACTGAGGATCTGCCCCATGGGAGAGGTAATAATTTTCATGCTTTAGTTGCGATTAATTCTTCTCCTGATGAATGGATTATAGATTCTGGTGCATCACATCATATGGCTGCTGCAAAGGAAGTCTATTCCTCTTTGGATGCATGCAAAGGACCTCCCATCCTCATGGGAGATGACTCACCCATTGAGGTCACCGGAAAAGGTAAAGTGGAACTTTTATATGGAAGCTTTGAAGATGTGCTTCATGTTCCAAAACTTTCGGTAAACCTGCTTTCAGTTTATCAGATCACTCATTCCGACACCGAAAAGAGAGTGGAATTCACTCCAGATGCAGTGAACATATATGATCTACATAGCAACGCCAAAATTGCAACTGGTGAGGTAAACAATGGAGCCAGACTGTATACATTTTCTGAATTTATTGAATTTGAATCCTCCTTATTGCTTACACATGCT
>APFE031346437.1:14960-40539 GCA_000404065.3 Pinus taeda
CCTTCAGCTCGTGATAAGTGAACCTCGGCAGAAGCCCCGGGAGCGTCTTCAAGAATGCTTCCTCGTTCATTTCCCAAGCATCGATCTCTGCTTCGTTTATCACCGACGCCTTTATTCGGCTCCTTCGCACGAGGATTATCGTTATCAGGCAAAGGAATAGAGCCGCGACTGCCGAGCTCATCGTGATCCTGGCAATGCTGCCAATGCTCAGGGAATTACTAGACCCCGAGGTCTCGTTAGGCGACAACTTATCGAGGACCTTTATATAGGCCCTGTATGTACTGTTCTGGTTCGGTGTTGATTTCAGGCTTGACAGCGGGCCTTCAGCGAGGTAACACGATGACGAACTGCTGTGGAAGAAGGCGGCGGTGTAGGATCAATTAGCAGTGCACAGGCTCATGCATTTTTCGACCGTGGAGACGTTTGCTTCAGGCTTCAGGTAGTCATCTGGAAAGTAATCCACTCCGTCGAGGGGCATAAAATGGTGGGTAGCTGTCTGTTGGCTGCATGACGGCTCGCCGGTGCTGCTATAACATCCCAGCGTCACGTGCAGGTAATGAATTTGGTCGAACTGATCCCGCGTTCCGTAGCCTGGGCAGCTACACTGGCCATTGACACAAATGCCATAAGGCCCGCAGGCACTAGGCAGTATGCAATTCTGATTAGATGGGTCCAGTTTCCAGTCCATTCTCCAGTATCTGACATTGTTCTGTCCCTGTGCCGGAGCGACCCTATAAACGCGAACGCTGCCATTGCTGTCAAGGTAACCGAGGTGTCCGTTGTGAAACCACCCGAACTGAAAAGCGGTTTTATTGGTTTCTGGGTTATTTTGATAACCCTGGGTAACATTCAAACCCCGTATACAGACCTCACCGCTACATCCATGTTTCTGAACAACTCCGTTGTGATCCAGAATGGCTAATTCCTGCCCTACCGCCTTGCCCACGGATCCTAGTTTATGAACACCACGATGTGGCAACGGATTTGACGTCATCAAATGAGAAGCCTCTGTCATTGCGTAAGCTTCAAGAACAGGAGCACCGAAGGCTTGCTCCAGATGCTCCAGTATTGCTGGATCTAGAGAGGTGTTGTAGCTTCTGATGAATGGAAGCTTTGGATACTCACTCTCAAGCTTTGTGATGTGCCTCTCTAGCAAAATTTGGTGAACGGTAGGCACCACTGTGTACCAAGTAGCACCGTAGGTTTTCATATCGTTCCAGAACGTTGAGGCCGAGAATCTACCGGCAGACGGAATTACGACGCTTCCGCCTTGTTGGTGTTTCTCTTTGACAAAGCGGCTCCAGCCCTTGGTGAGCACGTAGCTCTGGCTGTTGTTCCAGGAAGAAGAGCGGAACCGCCATGTTTTGTCGGTGCTGAGCCACACACGCTGATGCTTCTCATAAATCTGCGCGCCCCAACGCCCGTTGGCCTGTGGGACGACGCCCTTGTATTGCAACGACGACAGCTTCTTGCACGATTTCTCCTCATCGCAAGAAGCACTGCGAATGTTCTCGGAGGAGATGACGCTGATTCCGCTCCCCTTCCGTTCTAGCTCTACCTGATTGGCTAACGAAGAAGAAGCATAAGAAGAAACTGACTTACCACCAGTTGCAGGTGACAAGTTCGAGTCTTGGTCGTCGGTCAAGCTCCCTGTTTCCTCAGTGTCTGCTCTCGCTAAATCAACTTCCATCACTTTCGTGTTTGCTTCTGCATAAGTTTGTGGATCAGATCCATGCATCATATTAGCATGCATGGGCATGGATGGCTCCATAGCTAAGAGTGCTTGCGGATCTTCCTTAAACAAAGGGATAGAGGCAGGATCATCAAGGATATCACTCATGCTGTGCCATTTTTGTGTTGAAGGTGGTCGAGAATCTTCCGAACTACGTGCAGAAGTATGATCTCGATGTTCAACAATTGGTGGTCTAACATGGGTCAAAGGAAGAGACTCATCGTCATCAGAATGCTGGTCTGAAGTTTCGTCTGCATACTCATCAATGAGTGGTGATGGAAACTTGGTAGCAAGTTCATCTACTATTGCATGCGAAATATCTTCGTCAAACTTTACACTCCTTTCTTCATTTGCATGCATAGAATCAACTTTACTATGACCAAGAGAAAAGAGAAAAGATTGCCATATTTCATCCTGTTTTCCAAACAATCCTTCCAAAATTTTCCATACCTCATTTGGAGTTGAACATGATTCAACATGAAATAGCAGTTCCGGAGAAATAGATAAACATAGGATGCCGAAGGCCTCGTCCATGCGATTGAAATATCTTGATTTCTCTATTGCCGATGTTGGATCAACTTCGGTTTCCATGGTTATTCGAAATAAGCCTCTACTTCTCAGATGAAGTTGAATCTTTGGCTTCCATTCAAAATAATTATATGGAGTGAGAATTGCCGATTGTGGAAACTCCAATTGAGACTCCATTCTTTGTTGTTGCTTCAATCTTCTGAAACTGTAAATAAAATTGCTTGTGCACTGATTACAAATCCCTGTGCTCTGATACCATGTAAGATTTTTGAGATGCACTGATCTAGATTTGCAAAACAATAAACAAGCTTGCAAGAGAAGGAAGGAAGCGAGCAAGAATTGAGAAAAGAATGAAAAGTTTCATTGATTCTTCAATATTGGTTTAGAATAAATACATAAAAGCAACTAAGTTAAGCTTAGTTGTACATGCAATAACTAAAGCTAACTAAAGCTAAGTGTGCTTTATCTTATGTTAATGTGTACATGTGCCACATGCAAGCAATAAGTTAATTGGAGCTAATCTAGGTGCATGTACACCAACACAGCTAGTCTAAGTGCATGTACGTGTATGTACACCAACACAGCTGGTCTAAGTGCATGTACACCAACAAGAACTCATCGAAGGTATTACAGTGCGATATTGTTCCTCAATGACCATCCATATGAGCAAAGACGAATCAAATATGTGTCATCAATCCATTTTCTCACAATTTTTATGTCAATAACGTCTCTTTTTTAAAATGGTCGGGCCAACCATTCGTCTACCCTTTTGTTAGGCTGGTGACATATGTCCAATATGTTAAGTGGTTACATCTTAACAATATGTTATACTCGTGACATCTGTGACATATGTTATTGTTACTCTTGTTGTAAGGGCGGCTCCATGTCGACGGAATTGCCTATATCATTGTCTTCGCCCTCACGACGGCCATGTCCCAGTGACCGCTTCCCATTCTGCAATTGATCTAGTGACTGCTTCCAATTCTTCAATTGATCTTCCCTGCTACTACTGTCACGCAAGAAGGATATTTTGATATTAAGCCTTGCAACTTATTTCTTTGCAATCCTAATCTCAGGTGCTATGAACTAGTTTCATCTATGTAAACACATTCAAAGGACCATTGCTTGATCCGATAACTCTACGTATTAAATTGGAAAACATGATTTCAATGTTCTATCACTCATTCGAATGAAAATTAGCAAGAATATCACAATTGAGAGTTTTCTAACTGAACTAAAGCTATATTTAAACCAATTAGATCTTTTCACTGAAATTTTCGCTTAGAGACATAGGAGATGTCATAAACTCTTCCTTGTCATCGGAGGCATAGGCCCAACAAAAAGTAATGGATTAAATGGATTGTTAAGTAACTACGCAGAATGTATAAAACTCACAGAGAATAAAAAAAACAAAAGCTACCATTGGGCCGCTTTATTGGGCCACAATGAAAGAAAGACATGACTTTTGGTGTAGGCAACAACCATTGAATAGTTCAGATAAGTTGGTGCATATTTTTGAGATAAGTTGGTGCATATTTTTGAGAATTTAATGTGAATTGAGTGACAAGCATGTGCTCAGCCCAAAGTACTTGCAAGGTTTTTTACCTTAGCTCATGCCAAGGCACCATTTGTTGATTTTTGTAGCTTGGGAGGTATTCCAAGCCTTGAGGATTAAGGATTGGAGGAAGCAGCTCTACAAGTGGCTTTGTGGGCCTGAAACCCAAGCTTGGGGATTCGCACGCATCTAAGTATGGGCCAAAATTGTGACGAGACATTGACATGTGATGGAGGGATATGATAAAGGATGTCAAGATGAATCCAACGAATTGAGAATCGTCAAAATCTGAGTTGTCAATATTGAGTTATGAATTTTTGAAGTTAATGTGTGATTGTGAGACCTAATAGGACATCTATTAGCATGTTAGAAGTGCCCTTAAGGGCTAATGTCACACCCACATGGAGGCTATATCAAGGAGTGATGCTGGAGGTCATTCCACATATCCAGTGGTGTAAAACGTCTAAGAGAATAGCTCTTTTTTAGTCACACAAGAGAGGAGCCCAACAAAGATGAAGGAAATCTAGTTTATGCATCCTTCTATATTGTTTGGGAGCTGAGTTACTACAAGAAGGAATTCGAGTTCATGGTGGGAAATTCTAGGCAGAAATAAGAAGAAACCTCACAAGTGAATAGGGCGATTCTCCTTGTGTAATTATAGGTAGGAAGGGACGCTTGTTTTCGAGGCCAAGTTGGGTATTAGGCCCTCCAAAACAAGTTTGCATACTTCTGTAGCAGCAACAAAGGAAAGGTAGCCTTGGTGAGGGTTTATAAAGTGGTTTTGTAGGTAGAATGATGTCATAGACAGGGTCGAGCAAGTTTAGTAGGCAGACGCATTAGAGGAGAACAAAACTGGGTGGTTTATGGAGCAGCTTGTGCATGGAATGATGGCTATTCTATCTAGTTGGTGAGTTGTTGAACCTAAGGTTACTTTTAGATCAGGTCAAGGTTTTGAGGAGGTGTTTGGATGGGCTATAGGCCCTTGAAACAAAGACACGACTACCTAGAGCAGCATCAGGGTGCTATTTGAGGGAGGTCACAATCTTTAAGAGGATTGTTGTAGATGGAAGAAGGGATAAACAGGGTTGTCTAGATGCTTTAAACAGTGATCTAATGCTACGACATTATGAACAAGTTCTAGGTATCTATTTTATGTGTTGGGTCTATTTTTCGACCTATTTGGATGGTGTCCAATGATACAACAATTGTGGACATCCTATGAGAAAGTTCATCAATAGTAGTGTATGTGTCAATAGGAGCAGTAGAAGGTTGCAGGTATGTATGTCTGCTTGAGCTGATATAATTTGCAAGTGGATGGGTGTCCTAGAAGAGGATTGTTAGTGAAGTTTGTTGGTATCCAAGACGAGGATTTCCTAGGTGTAAGGATGCCCTAATTAGGAGTATATGCTACATCAATATTGGTCATTTGTGGTCTGTTTGACGGCACCATGAGAGTGGGCCAAGTGTTGATAGTGGATTGAGAATTTCTGGTATGTTGGAGGAGAGCGTGATGGTGCCCCAGTTTGAGCCCAATGTGCACTATCTTCATGGACGTAGGTGGTTGCTATATTGGCAGTTGTTTAGCTCAAGGCTTGATCAACTATAGGAGCCGTTGAGCATCCTTAGACTTGTGTGTAGAGAATGAATTCTACAACAGATGATGGATAGTCCTCCTTGCTTGTGTTCATTGTGGGAGATGGACATATTGCAGTGATAGGTGGAAGTCCTTCATGCCCTATGTTGGTCTTCATTGGAGAAATGAAGGAAGACCATTGTGGGTTGAACTCCCTAAATAGCTAAGGAGCAGCAATGGAAAATTGTGAGTTGTTCACAAACAGAGTTGTGAATAACTCAATGGGAGTCTCAATGTGTTGTGCCCTTGATGGACTAAGGCAAAACTAGTGAGAAGATTGGAGAGTCGAGGTTTAGGGGCTAGATGGACTTGGATCGTTGATCAAGACAGTGCTGCAGACCGAGAGTCAAAGAATAGAGAACGTATTGGGTATGACCAAGAGGAGTTGAGAGAGCGCACTATAGCCAGATGATCAAAGTATCTTATTGAGGGTAGATTGGTTATCGATGGATTGACACCAAGTCCCAATTTTTTATTCTTGTATTAGTGGATGTATGAGGGCCATTATCCATGGTACGGAAGCACTAAATTGTTGTATTATTCAGCTTGATTAATATAACTAAGTTAGGTTGAAAATTGTAAAATGTTGTCTATATTTTGTGCACTAGTAGATTTACTACTATTTATATTCCATTTTTCAAAGTAGCTTCATTGTGATTTGTGGTTTGATAGCGTTAGAGATTTAAGATTCTATCCCAAACACCAAGTTCGTGGAAATTAAACAGCATTATGTGGAAATTGTTCATGGATGGCATAGATTGGGTCGTGTCAAATACAACAAGAATTTATAGCACAATAGGGGTCCAGCGTATTTGGCATCATGACTCTGAACGGATTAAATCATACTTTCACCAAAAGGAACCCTTCCTCTATAAAAAAATGTTTTAGGGGAGAGTATGTTTCTTTGGCTTTGGAGATAATGGCTTGTAAGAGTGTTTGCTTTTATTTTAACATGCCTCAGTATTGTTGCATGGGTTCCTATGGAAATCCCCAAACATGTAGACCCACTAGTTGTTTCTTTGCCTTTAGAGATAATGGCTTGAAAGAGTGCCTGCTTTGCTTTTAACATGCCTCAATATTGATGCACGGGTTCCTATGGAAATTCCCATACATGTAGACCCACTAGTTTCTCTCATCTATTTAAGAATGCATGTCCCATAGCTTACAATTATGCCTATGATGATTTAAATGGCTTGGTCACATGCTCTAGGAATAAATATCTCATCACCTTCCTTCATTGTCAGCAACGCTACAAACGCTTTGCACTATTGAACATTTAAGAGAAGTTGCTTGGGTATTTAAGACCATGGCTGCTTTAGAAACTGATAGTTGTAATTTGTATCATTGTTCCATTTTGGGAATTTACAAAGCATTTATTTGGGCATTTGAGATCACAATTGCTACTTAAAGCGTGGGTAGTTATATTTTGTCATATGGGCTTCACTCAATGAACCTATGCCATATCACATGTGTTCATGGCATACTAAACAATACCCCTAATTTGACTACATATTGGAAAATACCTCTAAAAATCACATTATTTAACCCCCTACCAATACACCTGAATTTGAAAAACCCTTACTTTCACTAGATATTGTAGGTATCTATTTTTTTATTAACATTTTTTATACCCATTTATAATTTTTATTAACTTTGAGCTCCATTTTTTACACCTGCCAATATAAAAACTCTTTACCTCCTACATATCCCCCAATATATTATGTTATCTTTTCCTCAATAAATATCCCCCGATATGAACCCACGTGTTATGGTATTGCTCTACTATTTAAGCCCTGTATATTTTGTACAAAATCCAATTGGGCACACGCCAGAAGAGAGTTGGTAAACGTGAACTGGTTTAAGCTGGAGGCCTGTCTGTTTCATTAATTAAAACAATCTTAGTGCCTCCTCAGTGGGTTCATGTCTTGCATAAGATGCAATCATGGGAGTCCAAGAACATACATCTCATTCTAGAATTTGATCGAAAACTATACAAGCATCCTCCAGTATATTTCCATCTCAACCCTTTCTTAGAAGTGTTGAACAGGAAGAATTTTTTTATGAGAGTTCTATTTAATTTTTTCCATCGTTGTGAAATAATTTAAATAGAATTCCTGTGAGTATAAATGGTAGTAAAATTTTATAAATAAAGAAATGAAAAGGCATAGTAAAATGTGTACATTGTAATATTTTTTGTTATTCTTTTAATATATTTTCTGGAAATGTCAAAAAGTTAAAAAAATAACATGAACTATTGGAATTCAATCTATTACACATAGTCCTTACAATCCATTTCACTACAGAAACAATACCCAGACACATGTAACAACCATGATAAGTCCTACATGTACCTTGACACATATAACTTCCATGCCTAGTCCTTATCCCTTTCTAGAAAATTTCATAGATCCATAACACGTCCTTGCACATGCCCTACTTCCTAAAGAAAGCTCTAAAAGGGAACTTATAGCTATAGATACCATATACAAGAAGAAGAAAGACGAGTGGAAAAAATTACTTGCAATCAAAATTATACTTATCATAGTCAATGAATATGAAAGAGAGATGCCTTAAGTGGTCTAAAGGGTTTTGGTATACACGTCAAAGCCAAAAGGGATTACTATATACTGCATAATCAGTCCTAGCACAGTGATTTTTCAATTCCTATTAAGCCAAATAGGCAAATCTCCTTGCCATATGATGAGGTCCTCCTCCTCCTCACTCATGAAAACTCTTGTAGCTGTTGAAAAGTTTCCAATGCAATGCATTGTACTTTTGATGAATTCAAGACATAATTTCATCATAATAGTAGAGTCATCAGAAAAATTCATATTTAATAACTGCTTGTCAAAAAGGAGGATACCCCAATTTTGATCTTGTATGCAAGCAGCTTGAAAAAGATAAAGCATCGACTACAACAAAATATAAGCCTATGAAAACCTCGTTGGATGTACCAATAAAGAGAATGTCTTCTTGACATCTGAAATATGCTAAAATTTCATGTAATAAGAGAAAAAAAATGCTTTTGTTATGATATGAAGCATCATTTTAAAAATTCAAATGTTATACCACTTTAACTTGAATCTTAGTATCTATAAGTTTATTAATATAGCCTTCCACTTATAGTGAGCTTGTATATAAAGAATCCTCACTACAAGACATCATTCTAGGTTTTCTTTCGGTTTGTGTACAAAACAATAGCTTTCCAACAATATGAAATCTTTAATGTTCTAAGAAATTTGCAAATTAACCTTAGAGCCAACTAGCAACTTTAGAGATATATACTTCTCACATCCTAATATTCCTAAAACTGACTTCTCAAACTATGTTTAATCAAATAAATGCATCCCAACTAAATGGGTGCATAATCATTATCTCAAATTCATTTGTTACCAGTTTGAAATATTGACACAAAAAACTTAATGAACACTCAAATGATTCCTCATTTTCACAACTTATAAAAAAATGATATAATTTTAATATGCATTTCATGGCCTCTATAGGATGCACAAGAAAATGGATGTCTGCTAGAATTCATTGAAAGAGAATCATAATCTCCCTGAGTCCGTAATCTCTTCTAGATCTGACTTGCATCTTGGTCCTATAGGTTCCATATCGTTTGGATTCTTTCAAGGAGGAACAAGTCACAAATCCTCTGCCTTTTGATCAAATCTAACAACAAATGGTACCCCTTTTATGTTAGTCTCAATAGGTTCTAGCATGAAGAAACACAAACTTGTTTTCTAACAAGGCAAGTAGTTCGTCCTCCCCCAAGGACAAAGACTTACAATGTGAAAGGCATCCAACTTCCCCTCCGTAGAACAAACTGTAACACATAGACTTGTTTTCTTCATAGTTCACCTTCACAAATTTGACATCAAGGTTTCTTTCTACAAATGGGTAAATTTGACCAAATTAAACTTAAAAATGAAATATTTATCCAAATGATATCATCACAAAGTTCACAATCTACTTGTACAAAACTACCCAAGCACAGAACTGAATATATATATATATATATTATAATATATATATATATATATATATATATAAATTATATATATATTTTCCTTTGTTTTGAATACACGATGAACCTAGTGAGAAACTAGCTAAATAATAACAATATTATCTTTTGGTAAAAACATTCACATTGTTCTTGAAAAAATGTAGTTGTTCATATTACTTGAAGGTCATTTCATAGGTGCTTAAAAATGCAATAATAGATGAAGTGAAATAACAGAACGTGTAAAGAGTGATTATGTCAATTGCAGAGTAAGAAAAAAAATCACTCCTCAAAAATCTCATCAAATGGTTAGATAGAAAAAGTTGATAACATGTAATATGTTTCAAAAATGGAAAAGATGAATTTATATAGTCAAGACTATAAACTTGTATCATTAACAAACAAAAATGAAATTTTAAATGTAAAATCTAGGTGCATTTAAAAGAAAATTTAGAATAACCAATATGTTTTCTATGAGGCCTTCCCAATTAAGAATAAACAATATATTTTAAAAATAAAAAAGATAAATCTATATAGTCAAAGACTATAACCTTGTATTATTCACAAACAAAAGTTATGAAAATTTAAATGCAAGACTTAGGTACATTTAAAAGAAAATTGTAATTTATTCATATGTTTAATTAAACTTTCCAAATTAAAAATAAGCTCTTATTTTCCCTTGTATAACATGTTTTTGTTTTTTATGTTGATTCACGTATAGCCATTTGAAATTATGTGAACCATCATAATTAATGTCTTATATTCAAATACATGTATGTATTTATTTAAAAAATAAATATATATAATAAATAAATTCACATTTAGTTAGATATAACAAAATATATTTCAAATTTAAGAGTGGATAATTCTAGAAAAGTTTACAAGAAACCATTCCTCAATTAATGGTTTGAAATTTTTTGAAATGTTAAATAATTCTAGAAAATTACAAGAAACCTTCCTCATTTTAAGGTTGAATTTTTTTTTAATGAAATTAATGTATATTAATAAAATAAATTAATATGAATGTAATATAAATAGTATAATAGAAATAAAATAAAATATATAATAATAAATTAAATTTAGGGATGAAAAATGAATTATTATTTTCTTAATTAAGAAAATTAAACTACATTGCTCCGATTTAAAATCTTATTAGCGTTTTAAAATCTTATTAGCGTTTCTTTACACCTTTTGGAGTGTTCTTTATATATATACCACCATGCTCCCTAACTCACCATCAATCTGGTTTAATTATACTTATTGGCATCCATCGGCTTCAATAGGTTGAACATGAATATGAACATATACATACATTATACGGCCCACCCCAATATATTATGGTTCGCCTTTATGTATCAACGCCTCAACTTGACAAACATTAGTCCAGGTATGCAATTGGGTATCTATTTATATATTTTAAAGATGCCCTAACGACACATGTAGTCTCATTGTACTTGGGTTTTGTATGATTAATTCCGAGATTGGGCACGCTCGATAGCTATACCATGTATACATTTATCCTCCCTGACATTTATACTTGTTGATTGATATGCGATACAAGACCCACGTCGCACACTCACTACCTCTTCACGAGGGTTGGAATTTAGATGTTTCTTTTAATTTAGTTAAATATTTTTTTTATGTTTTGGGTTTTTATGAATGTTATATTTAAAATTTTGTTTTTTAAAAACAATGTTTGGATAATAAATTAACTTTTAATTAATACATGTTTTATTAAAAAAATTTACGAGGAAAAAGCAAAATAGCCATAACATATTAATGACTCACTAAATGTTGAATCTTGGTTTGAAATTGTATGGAATACTCAGTAAAATCATCATAATCTCAAAATTATCTTGTATGGAACACTCAGTAAAATCATCATAATCTCAAAATTATCTTTGAAAGCATTTGTATTTATGAGAAATGTATAATGATATGATATCTTATAGGACATATAAGAGACCAACAAAGTAAAACTATTGAATGTTACCAATAATAACTCAAACATAGATTCATTAATATGGTTTATTCTAAAATTTACATAATTTAATTTATATTATCAAATTTACAGATAAAATATACATTTGAGAAAATATATATTTTATCATCGGTTTGGATCATAGGGTATATACACTAATATTGACAAAATTGAATGCATTATATCTAAACCTCTTAAAAATTAAAAGACTAAACTTATATTAAATGGATATTGAGAATCTCTTACATCGTGTTCTAGGATTATTTTTTATGGTTTCATCATTCATTATTATATTTTATGAGAGAAAAATTAACAACATATATATTCATAATTCCTAGATTGTAACCGTAATACAGAAATTTGTAGCGAGAATCTATCCGCAAAAGATCATTTTCTATGATCTCAAATATAGAGCTCACCCGAGAGAAAACCACTAAAACTTCTATATATACAACAAAATTAACATATATTAAAATGATATTAAATAAAATTATAACAAACTCACCTTGATAATACTACAAATATATATATATAAACAAAAAAACGAACCTATATATAATAAAAACAAATAGAAAACTTTAAATTTAAGCTTGCAATCTAACTATTCTACAAAACTTGTAGTCAAACAAGTAATCAAGCATGGTGCTCTTAATTGTGTGTTCGGTGTTTTGTGTGGGTGTTTCACTTACAGATGCAAACCTAAAAAAAACCAAGAAACATAACCCTACTAAATTCATATTTTAATTTCAAATATTGTATTTTTTTAAACTCTTTATCAAATAGATTACTATGAATTTAATATTATTTTAATAATATGGAAATAGATTACTATGATTTATATTTAATAATATGGAAAGTGGGTACAATCTTTGTGAGAGATTCTCATGATTTTTTTTAATCTATATATTAATAAATAGTAATTTTTTATATTCATTTTATTTTTTAAAATTTTATATTAAATTAAAATTTAATATTCAATAATTTTTTTTTTATAATTTTATATTAAAATTAAAATTAAAATTAAAAAATATTTTTATCAAAGTTATATTTTATATATATATATATAATATGTATATATATATATATATTAATTTTCCACAATTTATATTTTTTTTTCAAAGATTTATAGAATTTTTTTGTAAATTTAAAACTGTATATTGTAATATGCAAACTACTGACTTGAGATATTGTACTCATTAACGAAAACAAAAATTGATGGATGAAATAAGGAAGCAGAAAAAGGAAAAATTTCAATCACACATAACACAATAATTTTCTGTGGAAACAAAACTGATGGATGAAATAAGGAGGCAGAAAAAGGAAGAATTTCAATCACACATAACACAATAATTTTCTGGGGAAAGCCGAGGCTAAAAACCTTTGTTATATGTATATTGCATTAATTAGAAGATCTGAGAAAAAATACAATGCTTAATCAATCAGAACAATGTGTGCACAAGTACAATCTATCTCACTACTTCACAAACTAGCCCAAACCAATACTTAACCAAATTTGCTGCTTGCCAAGCTCCTACTTCCTTTTGTAGTTTCATAGGGAATTAACCCATATTTAACTGGGAAATTCCTCATCCATAACTGTGCAATCCATCCATAGGCCTTCATCTGATTGCATGCACTATTAATTTAATTTAAACGATTTTACAACTAATAGTACATTGTCCCTGACCTCAAATATCAACTAGGTCTTTCTGAGAATTGGCATGCATGAGTTATGAGTGAATTATGAGTTATTTGATTGAATTTAAGTCACTTGACTTCTCACTAGTTCTTAGAACTAGTTTAATTGAATTTAACTCACTTAAACTGAATTAAATAATTACAACTCAATAATAAATCAACCTAGGCCCGTAAAATTTAGGAATCACTCTACATAACTCTAGATAGATTCCCAATTATAATAAAACCAACTAAGCCAACTTAACTTAGTTAATTGCTAGAAGTTACCATGAGAATTAGAATTACAATTTAACTCCTAATTTAATTCAATGACAAATTAAAGTAGGATTTTTCTTGTTGCATTTTTTCAATAGAATGATCAATATATTAATTTATAAAATGATATCTAAACAAATGTATCAAATATTAATTTTCATTATGATATAGTTAATTTTCCTTACTAAAATGAATGGGAGAAAAACTAAATCTACTTGAAATCATCAATTATTTATTTTATTTTTTAACATAGTAGGAAAACCATCCTAACTTAGCTGCTAAACTACAATTGAGGAAGTAATCAGTTGCTTCTATTGGTTAATGTAGGTTGACTCCTCACCTTGATTGAAGAAAAACCACGCCACCTCGAATTAGCCATTAGTAATTGGATTTCACTAATGCTTGTTTTAGATCTTTAGCCACAAACCTATTTCCTTAAGTCGTAAGAAAATGAGTCCTTAACCAAACAAAACGCATCAATTATTTTATATAGACATACATGTTTATATAGTAATTTATTTTAAAATAATAATAATTAATTAAAATTTTATGATTTAAATTTATATTTAAATTTTGATTTAATATAATTAAGTTTTTTTGAAAAAAATATTCTTAGTAAATTATTCTAATTATATATAATTATATTTTGAAAATTAAAAATTTATAAAAATAATTTTAAAGTTAATAATATAATATAATTACATTATATTAAAATAATAAGTTTAATAATATGAATTATAATTTAATTTTAAATTGATGATTTAAGCATTATACAAATTATTTTGATAATAACTTTGTTATGGACTATTTTACATCTTACAAATGGATTAATAAATATATTTATAAAGCATAATTTAAATTATTTTTTTTAAGCCTTTTTATAACTAACCATTAAAGAATTAGTTTTTTGAAAAATAAAGATTAATATAAATTCTTCGTAAATGATAGATACTTAATTTAAATGTAAAATACAATCTTATCCTAAACCTTGTTATAATGGTATATTTGGGAACATGTGAACAATCTTGAAAAATTGAAATGATCTTTGGTGTGAAAATACTCAAAAGTAGGTTTTTTATTATTTTTTTTTATTAATATTCATATAGTTAGGCAAAAGGTGGGTCTCTTATTCCACAAACAAAGGGGTCTCATACACCAATTTTATGTCTCGCTTGGTCATGATCTTAAAATTGGATATATATATATGAAATAGACATTTTCATCAGAATTTGGCAAAACAGTTTCAAGAAAGAATGTGATTTTTTGATGTTCACAATGCATTTTTGAATGCATAAATGGATTTGGCACTCTGAAAAATCCCAAGGGGACTCGAGATTAAACAACTTAAACTAAGTTTTCAAAAATCTTTACTGTATTTTGATTAAAATTAACTAGAAAACATGTCGTGAAAAAAGCAGTTCCATCTATAGTTACACACATAATTATGGTAAAAATTTATAATATTAAATCGACTAAATTTATCTAATTATAATTTATTTAAATTAATAAATAAAATGACTTGTTATTTTTTAACTTAATAAATAAAAAATTTAAAATCTCTTTCATTATGTAAATCATTGAAAGCCGATAAAACTTAAAATTAGTTTTTTTTATAGCTCTCCTCTTATAAATTCAAAAATTAATTTCATCCCTTGTTATTTAAATATGATAAAATCTCCCCCTAATGGGAATGATCAAACAATGACAAGGTGGGCCTAGGGGCTTTTCCCTCCACCATGTGATGCAAATGTGACATTTAACACATGGGTTTATCACCTTGTACTCTTGCCGGTCAATCATTTTAGATGAGGTTGTGGGTATGATAAACAGGGTGGCAGAGATCTTGGTTCAATTGGGAATTTGGCTATGTATGTTGGTAAGAGGGAAGTTAAAGGAGTGGGTAATGGCAACCATAGTAGATCATCAAGGATTTTGCTCTGGAGGTGCGGCACTGTGGAAGTTAGGTCCGCTCTGTCTGGTAAGAGGTTGAATTTTGAGGGAGAACCTGGGATGATGGCTCTCTTCTACGATGAAAATTGGGTATTGGCACTATCAGAGGTTGGAAATTCGTTTTCTTTCGCGCCCCAAGATTTTTTGGCTTAAGGTAATCTATCTCAATAGTTTTGAATTAGGAATTGTGATCTCTGTCTTAAAGAAAATTTTGAGGAGTATCCTTGGCGTTGTATGTGGGTTTTGGGGTCAGTGGGGTGGCGGCAACTCTATGTCAGGGACTTAGTTTTTACTTGGGTATCTTGGTAACGGTGCAATTGAGGAGTTGAGTTTTCTCTCTGGGTCTCTTCATCACATGCTTGGAAGATTTTCCAACCTTGGTTTGCCTTTTCATTCTCTCTTTCAGTGTCACTTGGTCAAAGCATTGTTGGTCTTTAATTTTCGACTGGGCAGTAGTTGGTTCTTCTAGCTCTCCAACTCTAGTTTCTTCAGGATCCCATTTCAGGCTGCTAAGGAGGTCGTCGGTGACGTTTGTGGGCCTGGGGATACTCAGATTGAATTTCTCCCTGCGAATTGTTGGATATCCCCTTGTGGTACCATATCTGGATTTTGTTGGCCATGTCAGGTGTCCTCTTCCCCTCGCAGGGGGTGCTGCAATGATTGTTCTTTTCATTGCATGCTTACTATTGGGTGTCTTCAATGCAGATTGATAAGCACCCCAGCAATCGAAACAATGCCTTGTCAGCGCAGGAGGCTGCATCGTGGGGGTGGAAATTTGAGGAATGTTGGTCGCCTCATTCCTCACAATAGCTCATTTTTGGAGACTTCGGCTGGCACGAACCATGAGGGTGAGGTGGAGCTTTCCCTAGCTCGTTCCCCAAGAAGAATTGAGGTACTCACAACCATGAAATCCTTAGTGACACAACATCATGATATCCAACTCAATCTCAACACCCAACTCAATCTCGACATCCTACACTACCACATGTACGAAGATCACAACGAGATTGTTGCTTACATAAATGACATTCTGTACTACCAAGACAAGATACTAGAACAACTGGACGTTCTCTGTCGAAACCATCGAAGAACAAATGACCACCTTGGAAATCTGGAAGCTCGGGTGGAGCATACATATTTTGACATGCATGAGTGTGATGACTAATGTGCATCCCCCTTGTGCTCTCGCCTCAACCCTCTCCATGAAATGTTGTTGTTGGCCTATTTTTTTTTTTCTTAAAATTACTAAATGGCTGCGATGCAAGGCGGAAATAAAGATTATAAAGTTCCATCTTAAACATCCTCCGACACCCTCTTCCAACAAGTCTAGTTAGAATAAGGAAGAAGGGGTTGTTGAGACATATTTTGTAATGTTGCTATTCATAAAGTCTAATGAATTTTTTCATTGACAAATATATATATCTATATATATATATATATATGATAAAATCTCTCAAAGTTGGAGAGCAACCTTCCTGGACTATAGAGTATTAATGAAATAAATTTCTATATCAAACCTATTGGGTTCACGATCGCTGTTACACCAAAACCCATAGGTGTTAGTAAACGGACGCATCGCCAGAGTTAACGGATTCTCGACAGGCGGTTAGTCCATGTCACGAAACACACGGGGAGTGTTGGATTATCCAATGCCCAACAATATCCCCCCAGCACGAGCCAGGTGTGATTCGAACTCGAGACCTTTGGCTCTGATACCACTTGTTGGGATCACGATTACCGTTACATCAAAAACCACAGGTGTTAGTAAAGGGACGCATCGCCAAAGTTAACGGATCCTCGAGAAGCAGTTCATCCATGTCACGAAACACACGGGGAGTGTTGGATTACCCAATGCCCAACAAAACCATCATTATTTAACTATAGTCAACAAGATAAAATTAAAAGCTTCTTGGACTATGAAGTATTAATGAAATAAATTTCTATATCAAACCGTCATTTATCATTATTTAACTATATTCAGTGAGATAGAATTAAAAAAATTTCACGATTCGCAGAGTAGCGAGTTTGAAAAATTGTTAAATACCAATATAATAAATTTCTATATAATTTTAGGAAGTTATGTGCAAACTGGGAACCATAGATAAAGAAATTACCTTGTCCTTAGTAGTTGGTATTTTTTGACAGATACAGACAAATGAATTCGAAAATCTAGTGTAATCGAAAAAGTTGTTGCTTTGTTCAGAGTCGTTACAGGAATTAGTAAAGTCATTATTACCGAGATTGTAGTTGTATTGAAGCACCACTACCTATTTCCATCACTTTGGATTGGTGGGATGTCCCCAAAGCTATAAATATTCGAATAAGATGAGAACTAAAGCTTCAAGAGATTGAGCTCCTATGTTGGTCCTAGATTGATGGGAGAATAATCTATGGGAGAATACATGGAATAGGTCGATATGGTGAATATCCGAGCTTTGTGATGGCAAGAGCTAACCAGCTTGTCATAGAGAATTAAATGACTGGTTAGCTGCATGCCCTTTAACTTTATAACACACCCGTGCGCATAACGAGATAAATGAAAAATAATGGGGTGTGTTATAAAGTTAAAGGGCATGCGGCTAACCAGTCATTTAATGCCCTATGGCAGGCTGGTTAGCTCTTGCCCAAACAGTTGTAGAGGTAGGAATTTTCTTGTACAAACAGTTTGAGGTGGGAACTTTCTTGTACAAACATGTTTCTGACTATCAAAGAGGGAATGTAACGCCTTGGCAAACTGGGCAGGCATGCACGACGGTGGACGGGCACCCCGCACGACGGGCGGGCACCTCGTGCACGATGGGCGGCATTTTCACCTAGCGAACTAAGCACGATATCCGCAGTGGGTGAGCTCGCTGAGTCGGGCAAGAACCGGGCGGAGGACAAACTACAGTTCGGACAACATAGAAGATAATGTTGGTTGTGGGTCGAAGATGGGCGCGGGTCGTGCAGGGCACACCTGCCCGCCCAAACGCCGAAACAACATATATGACAATGGTGGGTCGTGGGTCGTGCGGAAGGCACCCACCCGCCCAACAGCAAAGAGTGAATCGGATTTACGCAATGGACCAACACGGGAGATACAGCAGGTATACCCGCCGAGTCAGGTAAAGACCGGGTAGAGACCGAGTAAGGGGTCGGTGGTAAACGGGTTGGTGCGCGGGTCAGCAAGTAGTGCGACATTGGTGAACGGGGACAACAGGCACAGCAGTGCAGAGGCATACCCGCCCGCTTGAACGCCGGACAGCGCATGTATGCAAGGTCGTGCCCAACGAACGGGTGACAACGGGTGCGGTTGTGCAGGGTATACCTGCCCGCCCGAATGCCGGAACAACGTATGCACAAGTCGTGGGTCATGCGCAGGGCGCCCACCCCTACGGAACAACAGTGTGAACTTCGGTAGCGGAGTTGGTGGTCTGTCGTGCCGGCGTGCATGGGCAGACGCCCATGTTTGGCAACAGGTCGGCGGTGGGTCGCGCACAGGCGCCCACCCGCCCGGGAAACGAACGACATATATATTTGGATGACGGGCCGTCGTGTAGATGCACATGGGCGACGCTCTCCAACAGAGGATTCCGCGAGTAGGTTAGCGGTGGGTGATGCGCAGGCGCCCACCCGCCCAAGACATAAGCGATATACGTATTACACTGGATGGGCCGTCGTGCAGGAGCGCACGGGCAAACACCCTCCAACGAAGTGTTATGGGTGCAAGGATGGTGGGTTGTGTGTGGACACCCACCCGCCCGACGGCACGAGATGACACATACAACAGTGCGTTGGCAGACCGCCGTGCTAGCGCGCACGGGCAGGCGCCCTCCGGTTATGAAAGGAACAACGAACGATGGATGGCAGACAAACGATGAAGGCAGTGACGAACAAGCAAGCAAGGATGCGACGGGCGACTGTGGCAATGTGACGAAGAGGACAACACTTGCGCGGGCTAAGTGTTGAGCCACGGCTTATACACATTGCCGAGGATAGACAAAGCCGACACATGAAAATAAACGCTTGGGGCGTTGAGTAGAAAACACGGGGGTCGGCCTTAAGGCTGGGCGCCCCTCCCAAAACCCACGAAGAATGGGTATAAGTATGAAGAGCTTTGAGCTCATTCGATCATCAAGCAATCGGTCTTCACTTAAGGAGCTCGCATAAAACTAAAGGGGCGCAGTTCTTTGGGTTAATGCGCATGCCTTATGCGCATAAGAATCAAAGGGTGAAGGCGCAGTTTGGTTGGGCGAGATTTGGTAAGGGCCGAGGATGAGCAGGTCGTGGACAGATTTATGCCAGGTTGAGACGGAGGTCTTGCGCATTGGTTAAGCGCCCTCCTACTGTGCGAAAACCAGCATATGGTTAAAAGGTTGTCTATGCCTACGTTGTAATCATTACTAAGTGTGGCCTCGGGTTTATGCCAGGCACACTTGTCTTGTATTGTATTATTGAAGAAAAATTGATATAATATATGTGGGCAGACTTTACCGGGAGTTGCCCCTCCCTTTACATTTATGTGTAAATGTATGATTTCAGTTTAATTACATTTCGGTTGTTGAATGTGTTAAGTATAAAGAATAAGTTTACTTGGTTAATGAAATAAACTAAGTGTGGAAGGTGTAGTCCATATGCACGTTTGTTGAACAAATAACGTGCACGGTGGTGCCACACCCGCCCAATAAGAAAAAAAAAGATTGGGGGCGTGACAGGTGGTATCAGAGCAAGGTTGCTCGTGAAGACTTGGATGAGGTTCGGGTGTTGAAGAATAGTGGAGCTCGGTCTAGAGCGGATAAAAACTTGGATAAGGCTATCCTGGTTGAAATTGAAGGTGAATATGCTTGTTCTAAAGCAGATAACCGCAGGGATATGGGGAAGGTCGACAAAGCAGTGATGGTGGACGAAGGGGACCATAGTGCAGTCAAGGCCCTCCAGCATGAAGTATTGGAACACATGGGTCGATGGAGTTCTAGTTGGGTTGCGATGCAAGCTGAGAATATGAAGATTCGAGAAAGCTGTTCGGAACTAAGGAAAGAACTTGAAGAACTTAGAAGCCAATGCGAAAGCATGACAAGTATTGAACTCAATGAGTTTGACGAGGAGATCTAGCAGAATAAACTTGGTCTTCAGGAACTCTTTGATGAAAGAGCCCGGTTGAGGAAAGAAAGTGCTAGAGTAGGGGCCGAGGTCAAGCAAATTGAGGAGGAAATAAAAAAGAGACTTCTTGGTAAAAGAGTGGTTGTGATTGAACAAGAAGAGCTCGACTTCATTGACAGATTGGAGACTCACTACTGTGAACATCCAGGGGACCTCCAGAAGTTTAGTTCCATGGACTTGGTCAGTGAACACTTGGCTGGTACATTTGAGCAGAACGCGGCAGAAGGAAAGCTTGAAACCAATCAAGCCAGACCAGGGCCGAGTTCCCCATAAGAACCAGACAAAAAAGTGAGATTTCTCAAGAGGAATGTCGAGAAGGAACATGAGCCTATTGACGCCTCTGAAGCCGAATTCTTAAAGCAAGTTGCTGAGATAAGACGCAAGACAAAGCCAATGAAGGAAGATGGTTCCTTGAAGTTGAGTTTTGTGCAGGTAACTGTGAAAGGTAAAAGACTTGCAGCCTTGGTTGATACGGGGGCTACCCATAGCTTCGTAAGTAGGAAGGCAGCAAGGTCTTTTGGGAAGAAAGCCAAAATGGAAAGGGAATGTAGCGCTTTCAAAGCAGTTAACTCTTCCATTAGAGCTGTCGATGGTATATTAGAAAATACTCAGATAAGGGTAGGATCATGGTTCGAGAAGCTGGACTTAAGAGTGGTGGACATGGATGATCATTCTATGGTGTTGGGGTTAGAATTTATGAGACGTGCGCAAGCTATACCGATGATGACCCAAGACCTCCTCTTGATCACAGCAAAGGGGAAGAACCTGATGGTACCAATGAACAGGAGAAGTTCCTTGGGTTATAGACCAAGGATGGCCTCTATAACTTTGTACCCCAAGGACCCAAATGTGAAATATGAGGGTATGGAACAGAGAGGGTTTGGGAGTGTGGTCCAAACGGCGAAGGAGCAGAAGCTCGTTGATTTTGTTACAAGGGCAGGGAGGAAGAACGAAAGGAGTGAGGAAAGGGCCTCACGTTCATGGAGGCACTTGTTGGGAACGTCTTCTACTGATAGTCTTCATAAAGAAATTGTAGACGAAGCAGGGCCAAGTACCACTTCAGAAGCAATGGTTGATGGAGAGTATGAAGGAAGAGACCCGACAGGAATAATAGACTTTTGCATATATGCTATGGGCATATACGACTTTCAACTGACAAAGGACAGGCTAGGAGAGCTTGGGCGTACCGATAGAGAGGTCGAAGCAGTGCATAAATATTTGAGAACACAACATCAGTTTGACACATGGGTGGATGAGAGCCAGGGAGGGAACTTCCTGGCCTTCCTATCTTCTTAGAGGATATAGAAGATGGGGCTCATTGTTGGCTGCTCAAGGCAGTGAGCCCTTGACATGGTTGAGCAGGTTGATGATCCAGACATGCGCCAGAAAGATAGGGTTCCCATGGACCTGAGCATGGGATCGTAGGAAGAAGTGTTGACACATGACCGAGATGTGTAGCACTTGATGATACACATGGGCAGTTTCCACATGGAACTGATGACCTGATGGAGATGTTTCCTTTTGTGGGGAAGTCTACATTATGAAAGATGACGGTCTTGGTAGGGAGTTACCGGGATGGTGTGTTGTTGGGACGACAACGTTTTCAAGTGGGGGAGAATGTGACACCCTGGCAAACCGGGCAGGCGTGCACGACAGTGGACGGGTGCCCCGCACAACGGGCGAGCGCCTCGTGCACGATGGAAGACATTTTCACCCGGCGAACTAAGCACGATATCCGCAGTGGGCGAGCTCGCTGAGTCGGGCAAGAACCGGGCGGAGGACAAACTACAGTTCGGACAACATAGAAGATAATGTTGGTTGCGGGTCGAAGACGGGCGCGGGTCATGCAAGGCACACCCACCCGCCCAAATGCCGAAACAACATATATGACAATGGTGGGTCGTGGGTCGTGCGCAAGGCACCCACCCACCCAACAGCAAAGAGTGAATCGGGTTTACGCAATGGACCAACACGGGAGATACAGCAGGTATACCCGCCGAGTCAGGTAAAGACCAGGTAGAGACCGAGTAAGGGGTCGGTGGTAAACAGGTTGGTGCGCGGGTCAGCAGGTAGTGCGGCATTGGTGAAAGGGGACAACAGGCGCGGCAGTGCAGAGGCATACCCGCCCGCCTGAACGCCGGACAGCGCGTGTATGCAAGGTCGTGCCCAACGAACGGGCAGGCAGTATGAACGGGTGACAACGGGCGCAGTTGTGCAGGGTATACCCGCCCGCTCGAACGCCGGAACAACGTATGCACAAGTCGTGGGTCGTGCGCAGGGCGCCCACCCCTACAACACAGCAGTGTGAACTTCGGTAGCGAAGTCGGTGGTCTGTCGTGCCGGCGTGCACGGGCAGACACCCATGTTTAGCAACAGGTCGGCAGTGGGTCGCGCACAGGCGCCCACCCGCCCGGGAGACAAACGACATATATATTTGGATGACACGTTGTCGTGTAGATGCGCACAGGTGACGCTCTCCAACAGAGGATTCCGCAAGTAGGTTAGCGATGGGTGATGCGCAGGCGCCCACCCGCCCAAGACATAAGCGATATACATATTACAGTTGATGGGCCGTCGTGGAGGAGCGCACGGGCAAACGCCCTCCAACGAAGTGTTATGGGTGCAAGGATGGTGGGTTGTGTGTGGACGCCCACCCGCCCGACGGCACGAGATGACACATACAACAGTGCGGTGGTAGACCGTCGTGCGGGCGCCCTCCAGTTATGAAAGGAACACCGAACGATGGATGGCAGACAAACGATGAAGGCAACGACGAACGAGCAAGCAAGGATGCGACGGGCGAATGTGGCAATGTGACGAAGAGGACAACGCTTGCGCGGGCTAAGTGTTGAGCCACGACTTATACACATTGCCGAGGATAGACAAAGCCGACACATGAAAATAAACGCTTGGGGCGTTGAGTGGAAAACACGGGGGTCGGCCTTAAGGCTGGGCGCCCCTCCCAAAACCCACGAAGAATGGGTATAAGTATGAAGAGCTTTGAGCTCATTCGATCATCAAGAAATCGGTCTTCACTTAAGGAGCTCGCATAAAACTAAAGGGGCGCAGTTCTTTGGGTTAATGCGCATGCCTTATGCGCATAAGAATCAAAGGGTGAAGGTGCAGTTTGGTTGGGCGAGATTTGGTAAGGGCCGAGGGCGAGCAGGTCGTGGACAGATTTATGCCGGGTTGAGACGAAGGTCTTGTGCATTGGTTAAGCGCCCTCCTACCGTGGGAAAACCAGCATATGGTTAAAAGGCTATCTATGCCTACGTTGTAATCATTACTAAGTGTGGCCTCGGGTTTACACCAGGCACACTTGTCTTGTGTTGTATTATTGAAGAAAAATTGATATAATATATGTGGGCAGACTTTACCGGGAGTTGCCCCTCCCTTTACATTTATGTGTAAATGTATGATTTCAGTTTAATTACATTTCGGTTGTTGAATGTGTTAAGTATAAAGAATAAGTTTACTTGGTTAATGAAATAAACTAAGTGTGGAAGGCGTAGTCCATATGCACGTTTGTTGAACAAATAACGTGCACGGTGGTGCCGCACCCGCCCAATAAGAAAAAAAAAAAGATTGGGGGCATGACAGGGAAGATGAGGACCTATATCCTAGAAGAACAAACACATCATTGTAGATCTTCAAAGACGCGGACCAGTCCAACCCAAAGTTCATTGTTTTGTTGGATTTAGAGACGTCTAATTACAATAATTAAGTTGGACATACGTACATTATGATTATGATATCAAATACTGTAGCAAGATTACATTTATGTAATAATTAAAATATGCCAAATAATGTGATTAATTAAGTCATGGCATTATACGTATTTAAATAAGGATTTGGATGCGAATACATATAGAATAATGTTAAACAATTATAATTGTTAATGGACCGATTATAGTTGATTAAAATAATAGCAGTAATAAATTTGAGCTAAATAAGGAAATCAAAATCTATTCTGATTGATTTCAGTTTTTCTGGAAAGTTCCCGATTTCAAGATCTGATGAAATCCGAAATTTCAGATTTCTTGACAAACTTATTTCCCAAGTATTAGCTAAATTTCGGCTGCCCTAGGATTGGGGTTTTTCACTGCTATAAAAGGGCTGAGTCTCCAAGGCTTGCAATCACTCAGAAAAATTGTCTGCTCCATTGAAGACTAGATACTTTGTCATAATATTTAGGATAGCTAGAGAAAAGGATTGCAAGTTCTTGGAAGGACTCAAGAGCCAATAACTCAAGTCAAGACCAAGAGCCTTTGAAGATGAAAAGTAAGTTCCACTGTGCATTAATTTTAATTTCTTACAAAGGAGTGTAGAGCCTCTAACCTACACCTCATCATTCACCATTATCTACTGTTTTTCATCACCTATCTCTCTCTTTCACCGCATTTTCCCTGTTAAACCACCCAGATCATTACATTAGATGTTATTAAGCATGATCAAGCAAGTTTTGCTAATGGATGACTATTTGTTTAGATTTTGACTTACTTGCAGGAATCCCGCAGCTATCTGATGATCCTGCAGCTATCTGAAGATCCTGCAGCCTTTTTGTTAAACGCAATGTTCCACGTGTCGGTTTTCCAGATGAGCCACATGGGCACTTAGGTATCAACGTGCTCGAGGTTCCTGTCCCATTTTTCCAGCCATCCACGTCATCTTTATCCACGGTCAAAGCTGGTCAAGTTACGGTCAACTCAAGGCTGTTTAACGGTGATTGTGAGCTGCTTGGTCATGTCATCTTAAACGGTGATTTGTCCATGATCTACAGGTGGCAGGGGACATGATCCAACATGGGATTCATTACCCATGACGATAGAACCACTAAACTCATCCACGCAGCCGTATGAAGTGTCAAGGGACCATAAATACGCATGATAGTTTGTTGTTTTGCAGTTAATCAGTTGTACGAGTAGGCTATCTTAGAAATCTCTATAAATAGCTGCGTCTGTGTACGCTCATGAGACTTTTATCAGCTGTAATTTATGAACCTGTGTTAAATTTAAGAGCGTTGTGAACTCTGTGTTTTTAGTGCTATCCTAGCACTCTGTTTTGTACACTTTCTGCAAATGGAGGAATAGACATAGCACTGTTTT